>BDMV01000011.1:10140419-10150977 GCA_008326285.1 Oryza officinalis
GGCGGTGGCCATCGGACTGGCAAGCGGCCTCATCAGACCTCTGAGGGTCTGATCAGAAAATATCAGCGGAGGCGGGAGGAACAAGCTCAAGACCAAGCCGATCAAGACAACTCCTACGACCCACACTGGGAGTGCGAGTTTTTTCGCTTCTGCTGGAATGAAGGGATGAGGTTGCCATCTATCCAGGAGTGCCCTGCATGCAGTGGTGTAGAAAATTCTTATCAGGGCAGCTCAAGCAGACAAACGCATCGGTCAGCCAAACAACGGAAATCCGTGCATGAAAGGCTGGGGCCGATGCACCAAGATCAACACGATGAAGATGAGGAGCAAGTCCAGAACCCCCAATGGTGCCCAAGCGATGTATTCACCAAGACACAGAAGCGGCGGGTTCAGAGGTTAAGGAGGAAAGAGCAAATCCAAGAGCAACAAGCTGAAATACCCCATCGGCCCACCAAGACCAAAAAAGAGTGGAGGATAAAATCCACGGTGGCCAGAGCCGATGAGGGCACCTCCAATACAGCTCAGGGCTACTCAGCTTCAAAAGGTAAAAAAATGACATCGACGCCTGTTAACATGGTGTTTGTATTGCCAGCAGAATACAGTGTGCAGGCGGCCGATGAAGCGATGGCCGATGATGAACAAGGTTCAGCCAGGCTACGCTTGTCACCAGACCAAGCTATCTTCGACAAGCCAGCTGACGCCAGCCACAGACATCTACGGCCGTTGTACATCAAAGGATTCATCAATGGGCGGCCGATGACGAAGATGCTGGTCGATGGTGGCGCAGCAGTCAATTTAATGCCATACACAACCTTCAGGAAGCTTGGAAAAGTACCTGAGGATCTTATCAAGACAAATATGGTATTAAAGGACTTCGGTGGCAACGTATCCGAGGCGAAGGGGGTCCTGAACGTGGAGCTCACCGTGGGCAGCAAAACAATTCCCACCACCTTCTTCGTCTTCGATGGAAAGGGTTCCTACAGCTTGTTGTTGGGACGAGATTGGATCCATGCAAATTGCTGTGTCCCTTCAACAATGCACCAATGCCTCATGCAATGGCAAGGGGACCAAGTCGAGATCGTGCAGGCCGATCGGTCAGTACATGTCGCCAATGCCGATCTCGCAGTTTGGGAGATGGAGGGAATCGACTGCTTGTCCGGGCGAGTCTGGGACGCCGATTTCCTCAAGGTAACCGACTGCGACATCGAGACAATTGAAGACCAAGACAAGCGGTTACTTTAGCGAAGATGCACCATCCGCCGTTGACAATGACCCCTACACAGATGACGCGGTGGATGAGTTAGACGGCAAGTTGGGACAAGGTTTTACGTCGGCCGATGAATTGGAAGAAATTGATATAGGAATAGGTGATAGGCCTAGGCCGACGTATGTAAGCGCTAATTTGCCAAAGGAATACAAGAATAATTTGATAGATCTTTTGAAAGAATTCAGAGATTGTTTTGCATGGGAATACCATGAGATGCCAGGATTAAGCCGATCGATTGTAGAACATCGGCTACCAATCAAACAAGGCTATCGGCCTTTTAAGCAAGCTCCTCGGAGGTTTAAGGCCGATATGCACGAAGCCATAAAAGCAGAGATCACAAGACTTTACGACGCCAACTTTATCAGGCCCTGCCGATACGCGGAGTGGGTCTCCAACATAGTTCCGGTATTGAAAAAGAACGGCAAGCTAAGGGTATGCGTCGATTTCAGAGATCTAAATAAGGCGACGCCCAAAGACGAGTACCCTATGCCGTTGGCCGATTTGCTAGTCGACGCTGCTTCTGGGCATAAGATCATTAGTTTCATGGACGGAAACGCGGGTTACAACCAGATCTTTATGGCTAAAGAGGACATTCATAAGACAGCCTTCAGGTGCCCAGGGGCAATCGGCCTATATGAATGGGTCGTCATGACATTTGGTTTGAAGAATGCTGGAGCTACGTATCAGAGGGCTATGAATTACATTTTTCATGATCTTATTGGCTCTCTGATTGAAGTTTATATAGACGATGTCGTCGTAAAGTCAAGAGAACATGATATGCACTTGGCCGACTTACGCAAGGTACTAGAAAGGGCAAGGAAATATGGTTTGAAGTTGAACCCTAACAAATGTGCCTTTGGCGTATCGGCCGGTCAGTTTTTGGGTTTCTTGGTCCATGAAAGGGGGATTGAAATCACACAGAAGAACATCGATGCCATTAAGAAAATCAAGCCTCCAGAAAACAAGACCAAGTTACAATCTCTGCTTGGCAAGATCAACTTCGTCCGGCGTTTTATATCAAATCTGTCGGGCCGTATAGAGCCATTCACTCCACTGTTGAAAATAAAGGACGACGAAGAATTCATATGGGGTGACAAGCAACAGAAAGCGCTAGACGATATCAAAGAATATTTAACTTCTCCGCCGGTCTTAATTTCTCCACAAAAAGGAGTCCCATTCAAATTGTACTTATCAGCCGATGAGAAATCCATCGGCTCGGTCTTGGTTCAAGATGTTAACGGCAAGGAAAGAGCTATTTTTTATCTCAGCAGGAGAATGTTAGACGCTGAGACAAGGTACACGCCGGTGGAGAAATTATGCCTTTGTTTATATTTTTCATGTACTAAATTGAGGCATTACCTGCTTTCCAACGAGTGCATCGTGGTGAGCAAGGCCGATGTGATGAAATACATGTTATCGGCCCCTGTGTTGAAAGGACGAGTCGGGAAGTGGATCTTTGCTTTAACAGAGTTTGATCTTCGATATGAATCGGCCAAAGCGATCAAAGGACAAGCCCTGGCCGATTTCATCGTTCAACATAGAGATGACTCAGTCGCATATGCAGACATTGTGCCATGGACATTATATTTCGATGGATCCGTCTGCAGACACGGTTGCGGTATCGGCCTAGTCATCATATCCCCTCGGGGGGCAAGTTTTGAGTTCGCTTTCACTATCAAGCCTTACTATACCAACAATCAAGCAGAATATGAAGCGGTGCTTAAAGGCTTGCAGTTATTACAAGAAGTCGAGGCCGATGCCGTGGAAATCATTGGTGATTCACAGCTAGTAATTAGTCAACTTTCTGGGGAGTATGAGTGCAGAGACGATATTCTCAAAGTCTACAATGAGGAGTGCAAAGAGTTATTACACGGTTTCCGGATCGTAACGATGAGGCATATACCCAGGAAGCAGAATTTCGAAGCCAATGATTTAGCTCAGGGGGCATCGGGATACAGGCCGATGGCTAAAGACGTTCCAATTCAGATTGCTCTCGTGCACGCCGATGACTGGAGGTTTGATATCATTGAGTATTTGAGAAACCCTTCCCAATCGGCGTCACGCAGAATGAAATATAAAGTTTTACACTATGTCTTATTGGACGATAACCTATATTATCGGACGGTTGATGGTGTCCTACTCAAATGCCTAGGTCCTGAGGAGGCTAAAACCGTTATGAGCGAAGTACATGAAGGGATTTGTGGCACCCATCAATCGGCCCATAAAATGAAATGGCTGATGAAGCGCGTCGGATATTTTTGGCCAACCATGCTAGAAGATTGCTTCAAGTATTATAAAGGATGTCAGGATTGTCAGAAATTTGGAGCAATTCAGAGAGCACCGGCATCGGTTATGCATCCAATCATAAAGCCGTGGCCGTTTCGTGGATGGGGAATAGATATGATCGGCCAGATTAACCCACCATCAAGTAAGGGACACAAGTATATATTAGTGGCTACAGATTACTTCACAAAGTGGGTTGAGGCCGTTCCTCTCAAGAAGGTTGATTCCAAAGACGCTATTCAGTTCGTCAAGGAGCACATCATATATCGGTTTGGGTTACCTCAGACAATAACTACCGATCAGGGATCAATCTTCGTGTCCGACGAGTTCGTCCGATTTGCTGACAGCATGGGCATCAGATTACTCAATTCTTCTCCTTACTACGCGCAGGCTAATGGGCAGGCGGAGGCTTCTAACAAGTCTTTAATCAAATTAATCAAGAGGAAAATTGACGAACAGCCGAGGCAATGGCATACAACGCTGGCCGATGCCCTTTGGGCGTATCGGATGGCTTGCCATGGTGCAATCCAAGTGCCTCCCTATCAGCTGGTCTACGGGCATGAAGCTGTACTGCCGTGGGAAACCGCCATCGGCTCAAGAAGGATTGCTTTGCAAGACGACTTGACAGCCGATGAGTACCATAATCTTATGGTTGATGAATTGGATGATTTGGCACATGTTCGATTACGGGCCTTAGAGAAAATCAAGCGTGATAAAGATAGAGTAGCCCGTCATTATAATAAAAAGGTCGTTGCCAAATCGTTTGAGGAAGGAGACCTTGTATGGAAATTAATAATGCCGATTGGCTCCAGAGATAATAAATTCGGCAAATGGTCACCTAATTGGGAAGGCCCCTTTCGAATTCATCGATGTGTTCCTCACAATGCCTATCTGCTCAAGGGATTAGATGGCGAGATTTATGGACGAGCTCTCAATGGCAAATACTTGAAACAGTATTATCCCAGTATCTGGATTGACTCATGATCGGCCCTCTAGCCGATTTATGATTACAGCCGATGTAGTCAAGCATCGTCTTTAGATGGCCGGTAAATACTATCGCTCTTAGTTCAAAATTTCAGAATATGAACCCTCATCTTCCAAAATTTGGGGGGCATACATATATACAGGAGTTATCACACATGATTTTTCAGTTGGCAATTGACTTCGGCTTTCTGGCCGATGAGATTGTTTATAATGGGATTGTTCATATTAGAGATATATGCGTCTGGAATTTTCAAGACAAATTCGGCTGCACGGCCGATAAAGTGTGAGAGGATTTCCGAAGCAATAAATTAGGCTGGAATTTTCAAAACAAATTCGGCTGCATGGCCGATAAGGTTATAAAAATAACATATGCTACATCACCCTATGAAGTCCGCAATAGCAGCAATGGCTTTACGGCGAATCTGCTCAACGTCTTCAATAGCCTGGGCATCGTCGGCCATCGTCCCTGGGATCGGTTTCAGTGATTTGCTTAGGGTCGCGAGGTACTTGGCCGATGCCTTGAGCTTTGCCGTCTGATCTTCTATGGCTTTAGGGGATGCAGCTATTCCGGCTTCGACTTCTTGGATTTCTCGACGTGTCGATTCCAGCTTCGATACCAGCTCTGCCTCGAGGCGACGGAGCTCTTCAAGTTTGTGCTTCAAGACAATCGGCTCTACCGCTAACTCGTCCAGCTTGGTTTTGTCAGCGTTAACTTGGGCCTTGCTGGCGGATAAAGCCGATTCCAGTTGGTCACGCTCTCGTCGCTCTGCGAGTCTTTCTTTGGCTTTGTTGAGCTTGAATCGGTATTGCTCCAAGAAGATGGCCGGTGTTAGGACCTCCATTAGGTCTTCAGGCAGTTCGTCTTGAATTTCTTGTACCCTGACCCTGATGGAGGTGCAATCTTCCACCAAGTACTCCAGCGAGGACTCCAGCCGATTGGCGATATCGGTCAGCCGGTTCTTCAGATCATCAGAGATTGGTGCCCTGGCTGTGCTGGGTAGTTCCTTGTCCTCATCATCAAGAAACTGGCCGATATCAAAGGAGAACATATCGGCTAGGTTCTGTAAATATCAACATGGGTCGAGGTTAGCATTGTTAATCAGGAATCGGCAGAAAGGGGATCAGGGTAATCGTGGTTACCTGTGTTGGAGCATCGGTGGTGCTTGCATCGGCCTTCCTTTGCTTTGTCGACATAGTAGGCGAGGGGGTTGGTCGATGTGGTGAACGTGATGGAGCCCTAGGCTGAAAAAACAGGAAATTGGTGAATAGGGTTATATGATTAGAAAAATAATGCAAGAAAATCAACTCTTACCGAGACAGTCGGAGAGGGTGGTGGAGAAGGAGAAGGGGTCCTCAATCGTGCCTTGGCTCGTTCGCGCCGTTGCAAAGTTGTTTTCTTGGTTCTTGGCAGAGGGGCCGATTGAGTTCTCTCCTTTAACACAGACGACACTGCAGCCTGAAAAGGATATGAAGTTAAAGTGTGACAGTACAAGGAGATTATGTAAACACAAAGAAGAGATTATATTGACCTTGCGAACTGCGTGTCTGGTCCTTTTTGGTTGCGGGGCATCATCTTGGTCATCGGCCGATGGGGTCTCCGCAGCTTCGGCCGATGGCTCCTGGGTGGTTTCGCCCGACGGGTTTTCTTCTTCGTGTGCATCGGCCGCTGCTGCATCGACTTCCTCCTCCATCACTTGTTCTTCGAGGAATTCTTCCAAGGAGGGGTCTAGCTCTTCGGCATCGGCCTGGTCATCGGTTTTAGCCTTCTTGCTGGCTTTCTGCGATTTGCCTTTGGCCGGCGCTTTTCTCTTGGGGTTTTCTTTAGGCATCGGACCTTGGAGAAGTGACGCCACTTTTGGGGCAGTGAGGCCGATGATGGATTCCAGGATGGTTGACCCCGATGGAGCTATGGCTTGAGCGTAGAAGATCTTCCGTCCACTGTTGCTCACAGATGGAATCGGCTCATCTGGGACTTGAGGGCTGATGCCTTGGATAAGTTCTGTCACATAGAACCTGGCCGATTGATGAAAGATGTGAGCGGCCCACTCTTGCCACCAAGTTTGGAAGCTAATGTGCACGAAGGCATTCAGATGCAGCCGATCGCAGTCACCAAGATTGGGGAGCTCGATTTCCATTGCTTTGTTCATAACCAGGGCCGATGGGACTGTGCCTCTGCTCTCTAGGAGCTTATGAAGATGCAAGCTAATGGGAAGTTGTCCGAGCCCGCATTGTCTAGCAGCTGTCATTGGGGTGTAAAACTCATAGGACAAGCTGGTGCTCCTTCCCTGAAAGACGCCTACTGGGAGCAGGCATGGAGTGAGGCCGATCATGAATAATTCTCTTGATTCCATGTCATCATTTATTAAGCTCAGTTGCAGATCATCTGGAAGCTCGAAGTCTCGGTCCGATGTATAGACAAACATATCCATCTTGGCTGATGGAGGGCCGGTGAAGAAACGGATGAACCATGTAGCCATGTCATCGGCCGATTGATCTGCGCCGGGGTAGACGGAGGCTGCTTCCCCGTAGGACATGCATCTTCTGTTCCTGGGATCTTCGTGATCGGCATATTTCGATGGGAAGCGAGAATCTGATAGAGGTGGCCGATCAACCATGGTGTTGGTGTATATGGTTAGCCAGAGTTGAATGAACCACCATGGTCCCCCATGTGCCACGGTTTGTTTCAACATTAAGTCTTGAGTGGCAATATGGAGTAGCCGATATACAGCTCCCAAGAGGTATCGGCCGAGAGGGATTTGCTTCTTGCTGACCAAAGCCTGAGCCAGATGTTGACAATTTGTAGTGGGACCGCAGGTTGATCCGCAGAAGACAAATCTTTCCAACCACAATGTTAGGAAAGCTACATGTTCTCGCTCTGAGACTGATCCTTGTTCCATGTGTTCAGAAATGTACCCAGACCAGCCTCCAATCTTCTTGGTCTTCAGTTTGTGGCTGCTGTTTATCAGGAGGCTGAAGGGATTAATCTCAGAGTCGATGTCTAGTCCTGTGAGTACCTTGACATCTATGAGGGTTGGGGTCATCGGACCTTGCTTGAACATAAAGGCGTTCAAGGTACTTGACCAGAAGTAGCTGGCAGCTGACATTAGTGGCTCATTCTTCTTGGTATCGGCCAGGGACAGAGTTATGCATTGGCCGATTCCAATCTCGTCCCAGTGGACTTGTTTGACGGCAGCAATCCTTTTGTGCCAGGTCCTATATCCGTTTAGCTTTGATGGCCATGATCTGAAGGTGTGCTTCCACGCCGAGACAGTGGGTTTGGCTTGCCTGAAAGGAATTCTGTCTGTTTCGGCGTTGATTAGCCAGGTTGGGTCGCAGTCGCCCATGGGGCCCAGGAGAAAGCGATGGGATTTATCGTCGGTGGGGATCAAGATTTGGTTTTTGAAGACCTAAATCGTGAGAACAACGATGAAAATATAAGGCCTGAGGGGGACAGAGAGTAAAACCCTAACTTGGAGAAATTGACGGGGAAAGCGATAATGCAGGATTGAACAAGTCGACTTACCGCGGGGATCTCGGAGGCGTAGAATGGGGCGGAAGCCATTGTTGTTGAAGAAGGGATCGTTGCGGAAGGGGTCGATGTCGATGGAGAATCGGGCGGTCGCCGGAGTTGAAGAACACGAGGAGTTTGTTGAATCGGCGGCGAAAGGGTTCGAATCTGGATCTGTGCGGTTTTCAGGTTAGACCTAGCAAAAAGTCGATGAGTTCCCTGGAGCTAATTCCGCCACATTATATAATGAAGCGGAATTGGGGGGCATGTGTTAACGACGGATTTTGGTAATCGACTCGGAAAGGAAAGAGGAAACCGAAGCAGAGAGGAAGGATTGAGTTGGAGTCGGACCAGGCTTCGTATCGGACCCGGTAACCGTATCGGACTGGGGAGGTGTTGCTATAAAGAGCGTATCGGCCGATACGGATTTGGTTTGGTCGTGGGCCGATGCGGGTTGTGAGTTGACAGTGTCAACGTGGGCTTGGTCTGGGCTCGAAGTAAGCTTCAAGGAAGTTGCCAAATAGAGATAAAGCTCGGTTTTAGGCAATTGTATCTTGTAAATTAAGTAGTGTAGATCTAATCTGTGGCTTAAGTCTGCCGCAAGGACTTGTTTGTTAGTTGTAGATAAGATCGTGCCCTACAAGGGTTCTGTTGTAACCTCGGGTATAAATATCCCGATAGTTTGTACATGTAAACTCTCTCTCAATCAATCACACAATCAAATCAATCTACTTTCGGCGCATCGCCAACCCTCGCAAGAGGTCTTCTTCGACGAGTTCTTGCTTCCTCGGAGCAGAGGTAAGAACTCGTCCCCGACGATCTGCATCGTCGGGGCTAACGTGTCGCTTTAGACACGTTAAGCCTCGATGATGTGATCGTCGATTATCATGTCTTGAATAGTTTTGACAGGTATCTTAATTAAGCCTTGCCAGCGGTTTACTCGCTTTAGGGTTTATTGCCGACGATGGTTTAATTCTTATGCTTGGCTAGATTGTTCAATGCAGCTGCCATCCCCAAAAGCAATCGACGACTTGATTTTCTTTGTGTTAAGTCTCAATTCACACTTCGAGTTGCCATCGACCTTAGTCCTGTTTTGAGATCTAACACAAAGCCTGTTTTCGGTTGTAATTAAGGATAGTACCGGGGTTTTAGCCGGTCTTATCTAACATATGTGATTGCTTTATGTTTCTTGCATATGTTTGCCACTTATATGTGCAGATCGATAAGTATAGATATGTCGATCATGAGGTAATCTCAAGATTTCTTTATGGTTGACGTGTTTATACTGGCCGATTGGCTCGTATAAGGTTGCACTAGAGTACTAGCTGGTGTAGTTACCTTTGTCATCCTTATCGGCCGGTATTATTAGTTGAGGTCTACATATCAATGAAGGCCGATAAGATTAGATTCATGTCTTACTTATTTTCTAAGTGAGCCGATATAGCTTTGCCCTATCGGCTGGGCTATGACAATGTGTCATCGGTCTGCTGACCGATCGGCCATTGTTCTCTGACTTGGTTCACTTGTTTCTTGTTGATTGCAGATCAAATCAACTGGCACGCTCTACTTACGACTAGGCAAGCCATTTGGACCTGCACTGGAGTTAAGCAGATCTCCCAGGCCGCCGTGGTAACGCGGAACCCGTTTGGTTGCTGGACGGGTCAAAATTCTGCGCCAACAGGGGGCCAACGGACGTTCCGGAGGCTCGCCACAAAGGCTCGACAGCCGGCACCACCGATCGGGGACACGGGGGGCTGGCCCCCGTGACCAGAACGGAGCGGCGCTCCAGAAGAGGAGGCGCCTTCCGTTGCATGGGCGGCGCGACGAGCGTCGCGCCGGCGCTCGATATCAAGCCGGGCGTCTGGCCCCCCACGCATATCTTCTTGGGTCGGAGGCGTCGATGAGGGAACCGCGGATGGACGGCCCGAGCCGGTCGTTGTCCGCCGCGCCCTCCGCCTCGACGATGTGGGGCCGGTGGCAGCAGTGCCAGAGGCGCCGGTGGCAGAGGATCGCCCGTCGGCGCCTAGGCACTGCTGCGCCGTCATGACCAAATTGGCCACGTCATCCAGCCAACGTCGGGCTGGGGTCTCTGGATCGGGGACGACGGGCGGGTGACGCAAGAGCGCGCCCGCAGCCTGGAGCGCGCCCTGGGGCGTGCCGCCATCGCCGTAGTCGAGACGACGACGCACCTCGCCATGCCGTCCTCCCCCATCGCCCGCGAGTGGTGAAATCGCGGATCCCTTGTCCTCCTCAAGCGCCTTCCCCCGCCCAAGACTCCGGCGAGGGGGGACGGCGGGGGGCGAGCCCGATGACGCGGGTTCTGCTCCCCGTCGTCGCCGCTAGCGCCCGAAGAAGGACTATACGCCACTGCCTCTTCGGCCATAGGGCTGACCTGGCGCACACAAAAGGGATGGGGACCTAGAAGAAACTCGCGCGCCCCTACCTGGCGCGCCAGATGACGGAGCGTGAAACTCCTCACCAGGAGACCGCGCGGGTCCCCCTTTTGCCGGTTCGGC
>BDMV01000011.1:10151077-10163471 GCA_008326285.1 Oryza officinalis
AGTGGCACAATACAGGGTCTCATAGTACTAATGAATGCAAAGTTTTTCGGCAACAGATCCCGGTAGCCATTGAACAAAGCAGGATAAAATTTGATGACTCCAAGAAGCCGATGAAGATTGATGGTAATCCTTTTCCTATCAACATGGTTCATACAAGTGGGAGGACAGCCGACAGAAGGGATAATCGGCTCAATAAGTTTGATTCTACGAGTATGATCAATAAATATCAAAAGAGATATGATCGGCAAGAAAGGCAATATTATGAGGATGATGATAGCTTTGATTCACATTGGAACTGCGAATTTTTCATATTTTGTTGGAATAAAGGCATGAGGTTACCATCGATAGAAGACTGCCCAGGTTGTACTAATGTCGATGGAAACCATAATGGGAGTTTTAGCCGATTTCATTTTAAAGAGGATCGGCTGATGCAAAGGAAGTTGCCTGTTCATCAGAGGTTGGGCCCAATTCATCAAGATTATTTCCAGGAGGAGGATACTGAAGATACTTCAAGAGCTCAATGGTGTCCTTCTGGGATTTTTTCCAAAAGTCAGAAGAGAAGGGTTCAAAGGATGAGGAGCAGGGAACAATTTCATGAAGTTGAACAAGAAATCGATCATCGGCTGAAGAGAGCAAAAACAAAACAGGAATGGCGTGTTAAGAATAAAATAAGACCAGCCGATGAGAGTGAAGCCGATGAAGCAAGAAGGGTAGTTAAAGGAAAAGCCATCGCATCTTCATCGGTCAATATGGTATTTGTGCTACCCGCAGAGTTTGGGGCTAATCAAGACAATGCGGATATCATGGAAGAATCTTGTGCCAGATTGGTATTGTCACCAGAACAGGCTGTTTTTGAGAAACCCGAAGGAACAGAGAATCGGCACCTTAAGCCATTGTATGTCAAAGGATTTGTTAATGGCAAGCCGATATCCAAAATGTTAGTTGATGGTGGGGCTGCAGTGAATCTAATGCCATATGCGACATTTAAGAAACTGGGGAGGAATTCAGAGGACCTCATCAAGACTAATATGGTTCTTAAAGATTTTGGTGGCAATCCTTCAGAGGCCAAGGGAGTTCTTAATGTAGAATTGACAATCGGCAGCAAGACGGTTCCTACTACATTTTTTGTCATTGATGGGAAAGGTTCATATAGCTTACTGCTTGGAAGGGATTGGATTCATGCTAATTGTTGTATTCCTTCAACCATGCATCAAAGCTTAATCCAATGGCAAGGTGACAAGATAGAGGTTGTTCCAGCCGACAGGTCAATACACGTTGCTAATGCCGATTTATCTGTTTGGGAGATGGATGGAATTGATTGCTTATCAGGAAAAATCTGGCAAGGAGATTATCTAAAAGTGTCTGATTGTGATATACAACCAATTGGAGATGGAGAACCCCAGTTGTTACTTTGAGGGTGTTGTGGAGGGTTCCGATTTCTATACTAAAGATGCTGTAGATGATCTTGATGGTAAGCTTGGTCAGGGTTTCATGTCGGCCGATGATTTAGAAGAAGTTGACATTGGGTCAGGAGATAAGCTTAGGCCGACATTCATCAGTAAGAATCTATCATCTCAATTCAAACTTACATTATTAAAGCTTTTGAAAGAATACAGCGATTGCTTTGCTTGGGAGTATTCTGAGATGCCAGGACTTAGCCGATCGATTGTTGAACATCGGCTTCCTATCAAGCCGGGATATCGGCCATATAAACAACCACCTAGACGATGTAAAGCCGATATGTATGATGCGATTAAAGCTGAAATTACTCGTTTATATGATGCTGGTTTTATTCGTCCATGCCGATATGCTGAGTGGGTTTCTAATATAGTTCCGGTGATTAAGAAAAATGGCAAGCTTAGGGTTTGCATCGACTTCAGGGATTTAAATAAGGCTACTCCTAAGGATGAATACCCAATGCCGATTGCCGATCAATTGGTAGATGCTGCTTCAGGACATAAAATTATAAGTTTTATGGATGGCAATGCTGGATATAATCAGATTTTGATGGCAGAAGAAGACATTCACAAGACTGCTTTTAGGTGTCCTGGTGCAATCGGTTTGTATGAGTGGGTTGTCATGACTTTTGGATTGAAAAGTGCTGGAGCTACATATCAAAGAGCCATGAATTATATCTTTCATGATCTGATCGGTTTATTGGTTGAAATCTATATTGATGATGTAGTGGTGAAATCTAAAGAGATTGTTGATCATATAGCCGATCTAAGAAAAGTATTTGAGAGAACAAGGAAATATGGCTTAAAAATGAATCCCACTAAGTGTGCTTTTGGTGTATCGGCTGGACAATTTTTAGGTTTTCTTGTGCATGAGAGGGGTATTGAAGTGCCGCAAAGGAGTATTAGCGCAATACAGAAAATCCAGCCTCCAGAAGACAAGAAACAGTTGCAATCTTTGATCGGCAAGATAAATTTTATCAGAAGATTTATTTCTAATTTGTCTGGGAGATTAGAGCCTTTCACACCTTTACTCAGACTTAAAGCCGATCAGGAGTTTACATGGGGGGCAGAGCAACAGAAGGCTTTGGATAATATTAAGAAATATTTAAGTTCTCCTCCAGTTTTGGTTTCTCCACAGAAAGGGGTGCCTTTCAAATTATACTTGTCAGCCGATGAGAGGTCAATCGGCTCGATCCTAATCCAGGAGTTCGAAGGTAAAGAGAGGGTAATCTTTTATTTAAGCAGAAGACTTTTGGATGCAGAGACCAGGTATTCTTCAGTGGAGAAGTTGTGCTTATGCTTGTATTTTTCATGTACAAAGTTGAGGCATTATTTGTTATCCAATGAATGTACTATAATTTGTAAGGCCGATGTGGTTAAATATATGCTATCGGCTCCAGTATTGAAAGGAAGGGTTGGAAAGTGGATTTATGCCTTAACAGAATTCGATCTCAAGTATGAGTCACCTAAAGCTATTAAGGGGCAAGCTATAGCCGATTTTATCGTAGAACATCGTGATGATTCGATCGGCTCAGTGGATATTGCACCTTGGACGTTATTTTTTGATGGATCAGTTTGTACTCATGGTTGTGGCATCGGTTTGGTTATTATATCACCAAGAGGGGCAAGTTTTGAATTTGCTTTTACCATCAAGCCATATGCTACAAATAATCAAGCTGAGTATGAGGCAGTTCTCAAAGGTTTGCAACTTTTGAAGGAGTTTGAAGCCGATGCTATTGAAGTCATGGGTGATTCATTGTTGATAATTAGTCAACTGGCCGGAGAATATGAATGCAAGAGTGATGTATTGGTGGCTTATTATGAAAAGTGTCGGGCATTAATAGATGAGTTTCGGCTGGTGACGTTGAGATATGTTCCTCGGGAGCAGAATTTAGAGGCTAATGCTTTGGCTCAGGGGGCATCGGGATACAAGCCGATGGTGACAGATGTTGAGATGGGGATTGTTACAATTGCAGCCGATGATTGGAGATATGATGTGTTTCATTATTTGAAGAATCCTTCTCAATCGGTTTCAAGGAAATTGAGGTATAAGGCTTTGAGATATGTCTTGTTAGATGATGAATTGTATTATCGGACGATTGATGGGGTGTTGCTGAAATGTCTAAGTGCTGATCAAGCCAAAGTTGTGATGGGAGAAGTTCATGAAGGTATTTGTGGTACTCATCAATCGGCTCATAAAATGAAGTGGTTACTTCGAAGAGTTGGGTATTTTTGGCCGACAATGTTGGAGGATTGCTTCAGATATTACAAGGGATGTCGAGATTGCCAGCAATTTGGATCAATTCAGAGAGCACCAGCATCGGCTATGAATCCAATAATCAAGCCATGGCCGTTCCGAGGTTGGGGAATTGATATGATCGGCCAGATCAATCCACCATCGAGTAAAGGACATAAGTATATATTGGTGGCAACCGATTATTTTACAAAGTGGGTGGAAGCAGTTCCATTGAAAAAAGTTGATTCTGGGGATGCAATTCAGTTCGTTAAAGAGCATATTATATACCGATTTGGTCTTCCACAAACAATTACAACTGATCAAGGATCTATTTTTGTGTCAGATGAATTTGTTCAATCTATGGAGAGTATGGGAATCAGATTGTTGAATTCTTCACCATATTATGCGCAAGCTAATGGGCAGGCAGAAGCATCTAACAAAAGCTTGATTAAGTTGATTAAGAGAAAGATTGCCGATTTTCCAAAGCAGTGGCATAACCGATTGGCTGAGGCATTATGGTCTTATCGGATGGCTTGTCATGGGTCAATTCAAGTTCCTCCATATAAGTTAGTCTATGGGCATGAAGCAGTTTTGCCATGGGAGCATGTCATCGGCTCAAGGAGGATTGATTTACAAGATGAATTGACAGCCGATGACTATCATAATCTTATGGTCGATGAGTCAGAAGACTTGGTTCAATCCAGAATGTATGCTTTACAGAAGATAACAAAAGATAAGGAGCGTGTTGCGCGACATTATAATAAGAAGGTGGTACCGAAATCTTTTGAGGAGGGAGAATTGGTTTGGAAATTGATTCTGCCGATTGGAACTCGTGATAATAAGTTCGGCAAGTGGTCACCAAATTGGGAAGGACCTTTTCGGATTTACAAATCTGTCTCTAAAGGAGCTTACATGTTACAAGGACTTGATGGAGAAATATTTGGAAGAGCTCTTAATGGAAAATATTTGAAAAAGTATTACCCAAGTGTTTGGATTAATTCATGATTCGGCTGTATCTTGCCGATACATGGTAGCCGATGTATTGACATCGCCTTTAGATGGCCGATATAAGTTATATCGCCCTTAGCACAATTCTTTTTAGTATAATCGGTTGTTTCATGGTTATTTGTTCTTAGCCGATTGTAATTTTGTGATGTTTCGTTCTCCATAACAAAATTAGGGGGCATATACATACAAAAAGATCAAACTTAAGTTCAAAATTTCAAAGAGTTCAAAATTTCAAAATTTCAAAGCAATAACTATACAAGTATGGAGTTTATATTATAGTTTATATTGTCATCGGCGGATTCATGTTACAAGTTTTTGGATAGCCGATATGGCCCTTTGCCTAATTTGTTCTATTTCTTCTATGGCTTGGGCATCGGCTGCATCACTTCCTGGGATGACTTTCATGGATTTGTTTAGATCGGCTAAGTGTCTGATTGAGGACTTCAGCTTGGATTTTTGTTCTTCAATGGCTCTTGGTAAATCGGCAAGCTTCTGTTCCTCCAGTGATAACTCAGCATTGCAGGCTTCTAATTCAGCCAATAGTTCAATCTTCCTATTCTTTAGCCGATCTATATTGCTTTGGATAGAACTTGGCCCAGATATCATCTGATCAAGCTTGGCTTTTTCCTCGTTTATGGATTGCCGATTGGCATGGATGGTTGTCTCAAGATCTTTTCGCTCTCGCCTATCGGCTATCCTCTGTCTTGCTCTTTCCAGCTTGTGACGATATTGTTCAAGGAAAACCGCTGGAGAGATGATTTCGGCTGCATCGTCTGGGATCTGATCTTGAATGTCTTCAAATCTTGCTCTGATTGATCCACAGTTGACAACCAAAGCATCAAGGGAACCTTCAAGCCGATGAGCAATATCCTTGAGGGTAGCCTTTAAGTCATCGGCTATAGGAGCAATAGCCTTGCTAGATGTTTCTTCCTCTTCATCCATGAATTGCCTAATGTCAAAAGAGAACATGTCGGCTAAGGCCTGAAAGAGACAAGATTGTTAGTCAATAGAATATTAATGGCCGATTTATATTTTTGATACAAATACTTACAGGAATAGGAGGAATCGGCTGGTCTTCAATATGGTGACTGTCTCTAGCCGATGGAGTATGTTCACTTGAATCATGATGAATAGGAGTTGGAGAGCGGATCGTCTGAAATATAAAACGAGTTAATACGTGATGAAATAAGGTTTAAACAAATTTTGAAGGAAGTGTTACCGATGGAGGCGGTGCAGGTTTCTTTTTGGCAGCCGATTTCTTTTTCTACAAAAGAGGGGTTAACGCTGAGATCGGCAAAGACAGTTATGGAAGGACTAAGAGTACAAAGTACATACCCGAGGTTGATATGTTTTGTGAATCGGCGTTGGTGGGGTTTGCTGAGGAATAGGGATGCTAATTGTTGGAGTTTCTTCTACTGTTTCACTCAGCTCGGCAGCTGCTTCATCGATGGCTTTTTCTATATCTTCTTCATCTGGATCATAGTTTTTCTGCTTTTTGGTGGCTTTCTTCTTTGTAGCCGGTGGAGCGATAGCCGATAACTTGATCCTTTTCCTCTTGCCAGTTTCAGAGGGAATCGGCTCACGTGTTTGCCCTTGGAGTAGGGAAGATGTTTTGGGGGCATTATAGCCGATGGTTGAAGGAGCCAATCCACCACCGTTGGGGAGAATTCCAGCAGCATAATTGATATTGACTCCGCTTCTACTGACATGAGGAGGAGAAGACTCTGTGGTCTGCAAACAAAAGAAGAAAAGAGGTTAAGTTATTTTCTAAAGACAATCGGCTATCGATAAGGGTATTGAAAAGGGAGTGTGTTTACCTGTGGAATCATGTCTGGAATGATATCAGTCAGATACATGGAAGCCGATTGGTGAAAAAGATGTTTTTTCCATTCAACCCACCATTGATCAAAAGTGGAGCTCCTTAGCATAGCCAACTCAATGTTTTCCAAACTTCCAAGGGGAGGTCCTTCTATGCTTAATAATCTGTCCATCATCAGAGCCGATGAGATTTCTCCTCTGGCTTGGATTTTTTCTGAAAAGAACAAGCCGATTGGCAACTGCCCCATTCCCATTTGTCTGGCAGCGCTCATAGGGTGATAGAATTCATAAGATATCTGGATGTTCCTGCCTTGATGGATGCCAACAGGAAGGATACAGGGGGTGATAGCCGTTGTAAAAACTTCTCTGGATTTCTCAAATTTTTCAGAGTTTATTTCATCAAATCTGAAATCGGCTGGCAATTCAAAATCTGCAGAGAATTCATATGCAAACCAATTTCTGGAATCTTTTGGAAATCCATCATAAAAGTTGCCGAACCAGTCGACGAAGAGTTCAGCTGATAATTCTGATCCGGGATATGAAGATGCTGCCTCCCCGAATGACATACATCTTCTGGTTGTGACCTCATCTCCGTCGTCATCTTTGGTCGGCTCAACCAAGGGAAAATCAGCTTCGGGCAAGGCTGGTCTCTTGGCAATTTTGATTGTATGCAGATTAAGCCATAACTGCAATAGCCACCAAGGTCCACCTGTGCCGATTACTGAGTTGGTAGCAAGCTTAGCCGATGCATTGCTCAAAGTCTGATATAAATAACCCAGGAGGTATTTGCCTAGTGGGAATTGCTTTTTGTTGACTAGAGCTTCGGCTATATGTTGCCAGTTGGTGGTTGGACCGCAGCTTGAACCACAAAACAAAAACTTTTCCAGCCACATCAAGAGGAAGGCTGCGTGTTCTTTAGGAGTGACAGGGCCAGATCCCATATTCAGAGAGATGAATCCATTCCAGCCTCCAATGCTTCTGGTTTTGAAAATATATTGGTTTTTGCTGTTCAAGCTGATAGGGTTAGCCGATGAGGTAATGTCTAGCCCAGTTATCATAGTGATGTCCAGAAGGGTTGGGCTCATTGGTCCTTGGTTGAAGAGGAAGGCATTCAAGGTGTTGGACCAAAAATAGCTGGCAGCCGATAGCATGGGTTCATCTTTGGCTAAATCGGCTATGGTTAGGGCTAAGCACTGAGCGATGCCGATTTCTTCCCAGTGAGTTTGTTTGCTAGCCGACATCCTCTTATACCATTCAGACCAAGTCTTGACAGCCGATGGCCAGGATTTAAAAGTGTTGGTCCAGTGGTTCAAACTAGGGTTGGTTAACTTAAAGGGGATCCTGTTTGTCTCGGCATTGATGATTTCTGTGGGATCTTTGTTACCGATTGGGCCCAAGAAGTACCGATTGGGATGAACCAGGCTTGGGATTGCAACTTGGTGGGAGAGATGCTACAGAAAAGAAAGGGGAGAAGAAATAAATTACGAAGAAAAACTAATCTATGAGTAGAAAGAGGATTCGGCTGATGGGGTTACCTCAGGGAACTCGATGACCGGAGCGCTTGAGGGAGCTGCGGAAGACGACATCGTCGGAGATGGAGTTGTTGCTGACGAGGGAATCGTCTACGTGGTCGCCGGAGAATCCGATGAAGCTATTGCAAGAGTTGGAGGCGATTACGGTTGAGGCGATGAAAACGGGAGTAACGGCGTGAAAACCTTCAAGCGGTGGTTGCTATTTAAAGAAGGTGTGTGATAACGGTTGAAATAGAAACAGAACCCTAGATCGATTCGGAGAGGATTCAAGCAAATCCGCAACATTCCAAATATCGCGGACTTGGGGGGCATGTGTTAACGACCAAATTTGGTAAATCAAATATTGGATCTGAAGATAGAATCGAAGCGGATTTGGAGGAAGCTGGCGGTTACCAAAACAGAGCAAGAATCGGTTGGTGACCGAATCGGCTACGGTGTGTATCGGCTGGTGACCGAGTCGGCTATTGTGACCATCGGCTGAGACAGAGTCGGACAAGGATAGCCGATGTAGCCGATTCCGACGAGAGGATAACAGAGTCTTTGTCGGGTTCGGTTGGTGAGCTTCATGAGGATTCCCACATACGGATTGGGTCCGAAGAAGGGAATTGTATCTATTACTTAGGATATAATGTTAGTTTCCTAATGGATACTGTCGGTTAAAGTTTGTATTAGGGAATTGTCTTTAATATGAGTTGTAATAGAGATAAGAATCGTGTTCGATAAGGACTTATTGTGGAATTCTGGGTATAAATTAAACCCAGGTTCGTGTACAGAAAAGACAGATCAATACAACAACTTCGGCGCATCGCCACCTTTACTCTTTCATTGTTTTCGACGAGTTCTTGCTTTCGAGTTGGGCTGCATCGGTTTCGATCTCCAGCAAGAGGTAAAACTTGTTATGGCGGCTTGCGCTCTCGGGATTAGTGCTTCCATCTTTATGATACTCTGATCCTGTTTGTGTGAATCGTCGAGTTATCATATATATTGTATAATCTGAATTGATATCAATATATAACCTAGATTAATACTCATCATTTATTCATATCCTTTTATACATGCAATCGGTTGATGAACAAGTAAAGGTTGACAATCGGATCATTGGGACTAATTATTTCATTGTGCTGAATGAGAAAAAATAGGTCCCAAGGATTGAAAATGTGTTGATGCTCAAGTGATATGATTACACCTAAAGATACCAAGGATGACAGAGTGAAGATATTGAAGATGTGGGATATAAAGTGGCTACTATGGCAAGACTGTGAAAGGCAAGCGATGCTCGGTCGCGATGGACCATGTGGTGGTGAAGGGCAAGCAAGGGGCTTGGTGCCGAAGAACCAAATCCGGTTGTGAAGGACGAGTGACGGCTATGTCATGACGGACCATGCGAGGACATTTGAAGTTATAAGTAACCGCATCAATCATTTGAAGAATATATGGTGAAACGGTTTTGGCGTTGGCGTCCCTTAAGACAAAGAAATGAAGATGAAAAGAGGGCATTCCTATTAGTATAATTCTCTTTCTATTTACTTTTGAGTGTAGGAATGTCGTACTATCAAGAGGGATGCAACATCGATATGTTTGTGTATGTCTCGGTGCTCAAAATGACCTATCCTAGTGCTACCTTGAGAGAAACCCAAGTTTTAACCTATCCTTTGAGTGGTTTTAGATATTTCTTTTGATTGAGTTGGGTAGTTTTCTGAGTGAGCTTTCCATAGAGTCCATGATCATCAAAAACGAACTTCCGAGCAAAAAATTATGGTCGTTTTGCCTGGTGTTTTTTGGAAATTCCGAAAAAATCTCGGAAAGTCTGAAAATATTTCGGAAAGTCCAAAAATTTTCGGAAATTCCAAAAATGGCTGCGAAACTGAGATAGCCTTCTGTTGATTTTCGGACTTGTCCGAAAATGCATTTCAAAAATTCCGAAAAAGAAATCTTGGCCTTCAACGGCTAGTTTTGAGAGGCTCGGGTATATAAACTCCTCCACCCCTCCTTTGAGTGGTTGCTGTTTTTGAGTATTATTAGACACATCTAAAGCCAAATAGCCTTCTTCATTCCCCTACCTTTGTGGTGTCTCTTTGTGAGAGGGATTTGAGAAGGGAAGAGAGTTGGATTAAGAGATTGAGAAGTTGAAAGCTAGTGAGCTTCACTCCATACATTGAGCACTAGAGTTCATAACAAGCAAATCTTCGATTGAGTTTGTTATTCTTGGGGACTAAGGTCTCTTAAACGGCTAGGCGTCGCCGGTGAGCACCTGTTAACACCAGATTTTCGCAATCTCCTCGGAGAAGAAAGAGAAAACCGACGTAGAGAAGAAGGAGCAATTCGAGTCGGATCGGTTATGCTATCAGACCAAGCCGAGTATCGGACCAAGTTTTGTATCGGACTCAGCGGTGCATCGAACCAAGTGGAGCGCCAGCAGAGGGACTGTATCGGCCGGTGTGGGTTCAATGCGGCCATCGGCTGATGGAAGCAGGAGGCCGATGGAGGCAGAGCGGGCTCGGTTTGGGCTTGAGTCAAGCTTCAAAGGAGATTGCCAAGTAGGGAGAAGGCCCGATTTTATGCAATTGTATCTCTTAAAATAGGAATTTAAATTAGTTTCGATCTAATCTATGGCAAGAGTCCGCCATGAGCACTTGTGTAACACCCTGAAAATTTCGACCTTGGAATACGGAATTAAAAATTCAGAATAACCAAAAATCTTTTTCAAAATACATTCATGCCTGAATTAATTTAATTCGATCTGTCATTTTTCGTTTATACGTGGGCTAATAGACGAACGTCTGAGGATATGTCAGTATTTTATTTCAAATAATTATTTATTCAAGGAACTATGATTTGCATATGCCAATTATTTTCGAAAAACAAAAACCCTCGGGCATATTTACTTTATAAATAAAGCTATACATCTATATGTATCACCATTTTGGATAAAACCCATTAAGGGATAATTTATTAAAACAAATACCGTTCCACTAAAGAAATAGCTTTGATTATTTTGTATGAACCTTTATATAGAGTGATAAGCTTTTGTAAATTATTTGCAAAATAATGTCTATTGGTAAAGTATTTACTAGAAACATTAATTGCGAAATATAAATTCCTAATAGGCTATTTTCAAAAATATGACCTCCTCAGACAAAGTCTAGTTCTAGGCATAATTTTAGTTTGCTTGTTAATTGTTTATTTGTGTGTGTCTAGAATCTGTGCCCGGCAAGCTCGTCGCGGTGCCATGGCGCATTGGACCGTGTGCAGACATGGTCGTATGCTTGGCGGAGAAGGCGGCGACGGTGCCTAACCATGCTTAGTGTAAGTGCAGGACGGTGCCTAATCTCCGATTTGCAGGGACGGTGCCTAACCATTGTTTTGCAGGGAGCTCAGGAAATAAAGAGCTGAAGGACGTGTGCATGTATGCATGCTGGGAGAGTAATAGAGTTTGCTTGTTGTTGTTCTGTGTATACAGGGAGGTAGATGAGTATTTTGGCTTGCAATGAATGGAGTGAGTAGAAAGAAAATAATTTAGAACTGGTAAAAATTGGACGAGCGATTTAGGACCATTTCGGATTCCAAAATCCAAACACGAAGATTTTATTTGGAGAAAAGATGACTGGAGGAAAAACTCGGCTTCTGAGGTTCCATCGGTTCACGATTAAATTCGACGAGAGAAATGCCGTCGAATTTTGATATGTATCTGCACAAAAATATTTGTTGGCGGTAGGATTCCGGAACAAATATTGCTAGGATCTCCGGATGGAAGGAAAATTATTTGGAAAGATATTTTGGAGGGAAAAGAAATGTGAGTCTACAAGGAAATAATTAATTGGGATCTTTGGCACAGATTCTAGACACACACAAATAAACAATTAACAAGCAAACTAAAATTATGCCTAGGACTAGACTTTGTCTGAGGAGGTCATATTTTTGAAAATAGCCTATTAGGAATTTATATTTCGCAATTAAGGTTTCTAGTAAATACTTTACCAATAGACCTTATTTTGCAAATAATTTACAAAAGCTTATCACTCTATATAAAGGTTCATACAAAATAATCAAAGCTATTTCTTTAGTGGAACAGTATTTGTTTTAATAAATTATCCCTTAATGGGTTTTATCCAAAATGGTGATACATTTAGATATATAGCTTTATTTATAAAGTAAATATGCTCGAGGGTTTTTGTTTTTCGAAAATAATTGGCATATGCAAATCATAGCTCCTTGAATGAATAATATTTGAAATCAAATATCGACGTATCCTCAGACGTTCGTCTATTAGCCCACGTGTAAACGAAAAACGACAGATCGAATTGAGTTAGTTCAGGCATGAATGTATTTTGAAAAAGATTTTT
>BDMV01000011.1:10164981-10192253 GCA_008326285.1 Oryza officinalis
AGCATGCCAACGTACTAAATTTGCCTCCTTGGGGTTTGTAAATATTCTTTTGAAACGATCAATGATAGGTAGATACCACACAACCTTCGCGGGACCACCCCGCTTTGATTTTTTTCCTTCGTCAGGACTTTTCTTACGCTTGTATCGAGAGGCCTTGTATACAGGACAAGCATCTAACTCCGCATATTGCTTGTGGTATAATATGCAGTCGTTTGGACAAGCGTGAATTCTACGGACCTCTAACCCCAGGGGACACAAAACCTGCTTTGCTTCATATGTTGTCTCGGGCAATGTGTTCCCATTAGGCAGCATGGCCTTCAAAATTCCCAAAAGCTATGTGAAACTCTTGTCTGTCCATCCACTACTTGCCTTCAGCTTCATTAGGTCCAAGGTAGCTGATAATTTGGTCTGCTTTGCTTTGCATCCGGCGTACAGAGGCGTCTGCGAGTCACTGACCAACCTGCTGAACTTTACGGAATCTCTCTCGTTGTAAGCTGGATCCTCAACGTCACGTAACATGTCTTGCAGCAGATCATGATCAACATCAACCATTTCACCGCCTAGTGGAGAAGGTACAAACATGTCATGCTCATCTTCATCTTCCTGATTTTGCGCACCAGTACTGTTTGCAGCAGCATCACTTCCTGATTCCTGCTCTCCATGCTTAACCCAACATGTGTAGCCCTCCATGAATCCTCGTTGTATCAGATGAGCGTGTACGTCCATTCGGCTATCAAACATATTTTCATCCTTGCAATCTGCACATGGACAACACATGTAATCGTTGTTTCTTCTTTTCCTATCCTCCTCCGCGACGTTAATAAAATTTAATACCTCATTTCTATACTCTTGACTATGACGTTTCACAGATTTCGCATACATCCAACTTCGATCCATCTCTACAGAAATGAAAAAAGAATCAGAGAAACATCTTATAAGATAAATACTGCTAAATTCATAAGAATTGATGAATTTTCTAAATTAATGATTATTATTTGTTATTTACCTTTATGAATTCACTGTTTTCTTTGGGAAAAAAAATTTCGCCCCCTCCAACCTCCCACCAGATTTGTGAATAGTGGGATACAGATACTCTGGCGGTTGCGGCTATTTATAGTGTACACTAACTATCGGGCATATCAGGTATCTTTATCGGGCCTTAAAAAAGCCCGTCACAGAGGAGTGCCATCCGTGACGGGCTTTGTAGATATCTCAAACGGGCATCAAGATGGCGCTCATCTGGCTGCAATTACAGCCCGATGAGATATTTAAGGTTATCTCAATCGGGCCTTAATTCGGGGCCCGTCACAGATGATTGTCATCTGTGACGGGCTCCAACTACGGCCCGATTGAGATATTTAAGGCTATCTCAATCGGGCTCTAGTTTAGGCCCGTCACATATATGTGTCATTCGTGACGGGCTTTAGTTCTATGCACATTTAACATGTCTCTCGGACCATATCTCAATCGGCCTCTTTTTAGGCCCGTTTGAGATGTTTTCTTTGTGACGGCCCGTAAAATCCAGTTATATTACAGCCCGTCACAGATGAGAGGATCTGCACTAGTGACATATGTTAGTGCTTATAATTATCAAAATTTGAATTTTATGATTAATATCTTGTTACAAGTGCGCATATGCATGGCAATTCATTGATGAAAAATTCTATAACTTGTCATTGACATGTACCTAGTTTGCTATCGAGAACTTCTACAATACGACATATCATTTGTTCACCTGTCCATTCGATATGTCATACCAATATAATAGTACAATTTGCACAAGGATGAACTAGGACACGCCGTCCTCGCAGCAATGCGCCAGCGGGGACGTGTACGTGTTGCACTATCGTGTCAAATATGTCAACAAAATTAATTATGAGAAGCACAAATACAATTTTCCAATCATAAATTACATTATATATAAGACAAGGAGAAGAAAGATAAATCAAGAAAATCTCAATCCAGAAAAGTTGACAAAAATGCATTACTATGGGAAGCACAAATACAATTTTCCAATCATAAATTACATCATATATAAGACAAGGAGAAGAAAGGTAAATCAAGAAAATCTCAATCCAGAAAAGTTGACAAAAATGCATTGTTTATTTCTGCCTGCTTTTGGCATGTAATATATTTTACACGTGTACTATACCGTGATTGGGATTACCTGTGACCTTGCCTATTTGACACAACTTAACATTGATTATCATTGGGGTATAAGCTAGGGTGCATTCCCAGATACTTCCACGTGGACAGTGTATGTGACCGGTAATTAGGGCACCCCCTATACATAGGACTTGTGCTGATTTGGCAATGAACTAAAGAAAGGAGAGATACGTATTAGTGGTATGGTGATAGAGTCATGCTCTTGTGAATACATGACTTCATCCATCAGGATTTAAATTCTGGTGTTCACAAATATTACGCACAAATATACGCTTTTAACAAGATTTTAGTGGCATCATGGATGTATCGTTAGTTTTACATGTGTTAGGAGGCGTATTCGCGAAGGTATCAGTGTGATGTTCTGTGTGCAATGGTGTGTGTCCATGTGTGTCTGTCGTTTAATCACAAAAGAAAAAGAGAGAGGAGAGATACATGGTGTCTCAAGTAAGAAATAGCTATTTCACAAGAACAGGACATCAATGAGAAGGATAAGTGATAAGGACATCACTGGCTCGGATAAAACCATGGTTATGTTACACATCAACAAGCTAAAGGTGCATATGTTCTATATTAGGTTTACTTATTATATGTTTGAACAAACGTTACTGCATCATGAGTTTTGTATCTTTTCGTTTGCATAAAAACTTGCATGGGTGAAGAAAAGGAGAACGAGCTTACAAAGTACTTAATAATCAAAGAAGTTGATTGAGGACAAAACCAAGATCTTTCTCAAGTCTACTCCTATATCACCACGTCACTTTTGGTCTATATAAGGCAAGAGATGAATTTCCGCGCGTTTTATATTCGGATTCAGGTCTCCTGACAGCCAAATTCAAATGGACCTAACCACTAATCCAGAAGGAATCTCGGGGTCCATGAGTACTTGTTGGAAAGCTCATGGAGTCTACTTTCATATGATTTTGATCCCACATCAAAATTCCTATTAAGCTGACGGGAATCTGTAAAATAAGCCACTTATCTCATCCAGTCCGAGTTTATTCGAGCCTTAGGCCTTGTAATTGTGTCGTGAGCTAAGCCCAAGGGGTGGACGCCCTAGGGCTAACCCTAGGATGTCCCTAATCATATTTATTCAGTAGCCGTCATACTTTAGCGTCGAGTTTTGCTTAGATTATTTCTGCCATTACAGTTTTGCCACTAGTTCGGTTTGTGAAACCTCAACTTTGGGATCTTAATCATTCATCTGCAAATTAAGTTCCAATCTACTTTGTCCTTACTTGTGTTCTTCGATTCACATGCAGGGATTAGCCTTCTCGGTGATGTCAACCAGGCAGTGAACGATTGATAACCAGAGGAGACATGGTGATGTGATTGCAAGTTTTGGATCGTGTTGATCAGAAACTGGATCGTATGTGTCAAATTTCTACCAAATCGAGAGTTATCAATACCTATCAAAAGATCAAGATCTAATTCCTCATCAGTTGGTATCAAACTCTTAGTTTGCATGTTAGGTGTGCCTTGTATCTTTTAGATTAGTAGTTTTTTATACATACCTATATCCAGAAAATTGCCACACAAAAGTATTATCCCTTACCTTGACAATTTGAGCCATTGCATTGTTCTATTAGATTTTGCTTTGTTGAATTTTCGGTTGCATTGTCATATTGAGTATTGGTTTAGTTTTAGATTTAATTTTTGGTTTCGGTCTTGCATCTCTTGTCACTTTGATATAGGGTTTGTGTTTGTCACCGTGAGTCCTACTTTGGCGATTTATTTCACGTGAGTTTTGGTTCAGTTTTACATCTTATCTGTTTTTTTTTCCGAATCTTGAAAATTTGAACCGTGTCATCATGGGGTTTTTGTTTTTATAGTTTTTAAGAAGTCTTCATGGTTGGTATTGGAGATACATGTTTCTAGGGTTTTGAGTGCGTGTCTGTATTCATGTGAGAAAGAGATCCAGATCGGTTTATAGCGGTTGTTGAGTCGGGGGTATCCTACGAATTTTTTAGAAATAATATTATTTTAATAAAAAATTGCAAAAATAAAAGCTGATAAGCTAAAATTGTAAGTTTAATACCCTGTCAAACAACCACAGTTCGACAGGTACCCTGTCGAACTATGGTTGTTCGACAGGGTTGTTGGTCCACTAAAAAAATAAAAAAGTACATGAACAGTGTCGCAGCAGAGGTCTATCGAACTTCCCGCGTTCGATATGTCCCGCATGAATAGTGCCGCATAGTGCCACACAATGATTGTTCTCATTTTAAAAAAATTTTATCCCCTGTCGAACAACCGCAGTTCGACAGGTACCCTGTTGGTACCTGTCGAACTATGGTTGTCCGATATGTAGCTTTGTTGAACTTTGGTTGTTCGATGGGATGCTGAACTTGCAATTTTAGTTAATCAATCTCTATTTTTGCAATTATCAATTAAAAAGTATTATTTCTAAAAAAATTTGTATCCTACTTTGGTTAGGGCGATCTGTACTTATCCCATATCCAAAAAAAGGCCGAGCTAATCGAGCCAGTTTAAGCCGAGTCCTCTCCTCGAATTCCACGTTCAGTCGAGTCCTTGCCTTTCTCTCACGTCACTTTGCCAAGTTCTCCTGGTCACACATACGTCAATTTAAGTGGCGATTTTGAGTTCTGTTTGTAAAAAAAATGAAACAAACAAGATGATGGATCGGGAGTCGACTTGGAAGAAGTTGATGTCCGGACGGTAAAGGACATCATGCGGGGTGCTAAGGCTAGAGAACAATGCATGTGTAGGTAAAGATTTCATGTGGCATATAAGAGTAATTGTGTACGTATGAAAAGTAGAGTGAAATTTAGAAGGAGTCTAAGTTTAGGAAGATTAGAGTTTGAATATATAAAGAGATAAGTTGGATACTAGTACGGGTGAGTTACTTAAGGGATTAGAATTACTTACCTATGTTGGATTCGTGACTTTGTACAGCTACATGATATTATAAATAGATGAAAGGTTTAGGTTCTCAGTATGAGTTTGAGAGAATTGATTTTGGAGAGAAAAAAAGGGTTTTATTTGGCTTAGGTTTCAATTTGAGTTTGAAAGTTGAGAGAAGAGTGTTGTAGGTGTACTTTGTAAACATATTTTGATATAATAAAGTTTATCTACTTTGAAGAGCTTTTTATTCAGTTGTTTTTTCTATTCCCCGATGATCAGATCGACAACTTCATGGTAGTCAGCCCGGCAGTCGGACCGGTGGCACATAGGCAGTTGGACCTGCGCAACTACAGCGGTCAAACCACATCTTTATTCAGGTTACAGGCTAGGGTGTCTTTTATTCAACAAAAGATTTAGGTTTTTGGTGTACCTACCATTCATCTAGGTCTGGTAGATTTTGTTATTGTTAGATTTTGTTATTCTTGTTTGATCCTACAGAAGGCAGTTTATTGTAACATGGTATTGGTATTAGAAAGAGCACTCCAAGAGGGGCAATTGTGTTTATATTTAAACTTCATTTTTAAAACTCTGAACCCCATTTTTAAATTTAGCTAGGTTTAAGTTATCTCTCTGTAACTAGAAAGAGAGAAAGCTATGCCTGTTTTGTCACTTGCAGTTGTGCCTGTGTTTGATCTATAACAATGTTGATATATACTCTCTCCGTCTCAAAATAAGTTAATTTGGTACAAGATATAATACATTCTAGCATTATAAATTTGGATAGATTCATGTCCACATTCATATTACTAGGACCTGATTATTGTCTTTTTTTTTCTCCATCATAGGTACTACCTTTGTTTCAGAATATAAGGTGTTTAATATAGTTTTATCTTCAGTCAAACTATTTTATGTTTGATTAAGCTTACAAAAATATAAAAAGATTTACAGCACCAAATTAATTTTATTAAATTCGTCATTGAATATTATTTTTTAACATATTTGTTTGGTGTTAAAATTAATGTTGCTGTCAAACTTGACGAAATTTGACTTCAGACAAAACAAAAATACATTGCATTAATTCTGAAGAAGAGGTTCATGGATTCGGAGCAGGATATATGGCATTGGCAGATAAAAATTAAAATAAATTCAGATTAGACAGATAATTGGATATCGGACAACGACACAGTACATGACTGGTTCAGAGAATAAAAACGAATTAATCTGGGAGATTTAATCACAAACTCTCCTTTTAGATGGATAATTAATAATTTACCCTCCCAAGACACCGTTATATGGGGTTATCTTGTCACTGGCAGATGGTCCAAAGGGTAAATCCTCAATTTTAGTATAAAGGGAGCGCATATGATTAAATTTTATAATCTAGAATAAGTGTATTAAATATTTTACGACAGAAAACTTTACCAAGAGAGATATGGAAGGCTTAAGATATTTGCATTTAGGGTAGCCCATATAATTTTTTCATGCATGTATTAATTGGCAACATCGAGAGAACCAATATTTTAAAGTTAGCCACTTGGAATAAGTCGTCAGGGAGGTTTTCTCACACTGTAGGTCGTATTTGCCTATTTATAGATGAGTTGGGGTATTTGTCGTACGTTTAACTAGATAAACTCTATGTGTTGCTGCGAGAGTTTTATATAATAATAGTAAAAACAATATATAATATAGCTAGACGACATTTTTAATCAACGATTGAAAAAAAAGGTTATAAACAATTAAATTAAGATGATGTGATTTATACAATTTAAATCATATATAGATTGATTGTTCAAAAGCAAAACTAAGATGATGCGGCTCAATGATAGGAGAAAAACAAGAAAAATAATATAAATTAATCATCCAAAGATAAAACAAATATGATATGACTTTATAAGAAAGAAGTGGAGAGAGATAATTTGGGCCATAAATTAATTATCCAAGGGATAAAAACAATTAAGATGATGTGATTTAATGAGAGAAAAAAAATAGCATTAATTACAGTTAGTGGGGATGAGATTTATAGATATATATAATATACTTAGTGAGGATAAGATATATATATATATATATATATATATATATATATATATATATATATATATATATATATATATATATATATATATATATATATATATATATATATATATATATAATATATGATTCTGTTTTGTTCAGTTTGGAATGGATTGAAGAGGATTAGAGAGAATTAAGAAACAATGATTCTACATCATAAAAGGTAAATAAATTCCCTCCAATCTCTCTCTCCTATCAGGATTAACCGAACATGGTTGAAGTGGTCAGCAAAAACTGGTGTAGTTACCAAACTTGTCTTATCAAATCATTGCCTTATCGGTTACTCATTAACAAATTTGTTATATTTGTTTCTCTTTGTCATACGGCCATCCCCAAATCTGATTTCTTGCAACTCCTATCAGAGGGGGCCATGTTTGGCCTATATAACTTAAAGTATGTTATCTTGTGAGCTCAGGATATCTGCTGATGTTTGACACTTCAACTCAGCAAATAACAGAGAAGTTTCAGGAATTAAAGAGGTTGTAATTGGACATAGAAAATAATTGAGAAGATTTTTCTTGAATGGATTTAACATAGAACATAATTGTAATATTAAATAAGAAGAAGTTTTAGGAAATTCAAATCTAACAAGTGCGCCGAGATGTCAACGTCATGGGCTCAAATAAGCCAGCTCTACAGGATCTAGTCTACGTATGTTTGTTATGGGTTCATGGACTCAAAAGTTGACATTTGACTAGTTTTCATATCTACAACTACTTAAAAAAATATATAATCCTTTCGTGAAATTATTTTGTCCGTCGTTGTCGTCGTCGTCGTCCGTCTTTCGATATGATTCTCGCGTCCGAGTCCTGCTGCTGCACGACGCAACATCTGCGTGCATGCATCTGAGTCTTACGCGGCTGCACGGTGCTACATCCACATACGTGATCCCCATGGTCTCGCTCTTTGATCCTTGTGGGTCGTGGCCATGTGCCAAAATCCCAGCTAGCTGAGTTGATGTACATTTTTCGTGTTTATCAGCTATTGCATGCCGAGTTTAAGTGTCTAACGGGCAAGTTCAAATAAAAGCATCATCACTTTACTTAAATAATTTCATCCACCTATTGTCAATGCTAATCACAATACCACTAATCTGACTTTTCTCCTCCATTTAGTTGTTGGCGGTAACACTAATTTGCATGACTTAACTTGGTAAAAAAAATTAAATGGCTTAACAACAATAACTTGGTAAGAAAAATTACATGGCTTATCAACAATCTTATCTTATACTACCTATCTATATATACCTACTTAAAAATACGTAAAGCTTGCAGAAAAAATTCCTTCCATCTTCGTCTGCGTCATCGCGCGTCATGGGCAATGCGGAAATCAGTTTTTTTCATGCCTTCCCCTAATATCCGACTCTGCTACGCCAGGCGGCCCAGGCCGAAGTGTGCTGGTGCTGCCACTATCGTAGGATGCTGGTTCTCCTAACAAGGATGTATGAAGTTTGGCAAGAAGATGATAGAAAAAGTGAAGCAATGACATGGCGAATTTTATAAAATTTCAAAGTCACATAGCTGGTTTCCCAAATAGTAATGGTGGTTTTTTAATATGGAAAATTTTACAAAGATATGATTAAATTTACTCAAATAGATAAGGTTATCAAGAAGCAATGAATATACAAGAGTTCGTGGTGTTATGAATGTGGACCATTGAGATATAGAGTTGAGAGTTCATGCTGTTGTGGACATGGTACCATAAACCATTAAGGCATGCTAGGAGACGTGCTGCACTTCTATTGCTTGCAACAATATTGCTCCTCAACTGTTTTTTTTCTCATAAGAGAGGTTTGTATCGCTCACCGCCTCATCGATCTCTGCACGTCTTCAATATCGACATTACTTTTGGTTTTCTCTTCACCATTCAGCCCCACACATCATCAGCTTGATCACCCGTTTAAGCGACTGGCTATGACAACTCCCTCTAACTCTTTTCTCATTGCGTGACACATACACCATATATTGCACGAGACAAAATTTGAAGCATAGATGGTTTATATTCTATGAGTCTATGGGTTTATGAACCCATGCAAATACAAAATAGAAGAAAAGATGAGGAAGTTGAGAAGGTTTAAACAATGTAATAAATTAAAATACAAAATTCACTATCTGAAATGTTTCAGATTAAGAAACTGTAGTTTTTTTCGTACAACATACGGGTATTTTTTCTAGTGAGTTCCTAATTAACGTATGTTCTTTTAATCTAAAATACCAACTTCTAAACAATTGTTGATTTTCCTATTTCGCGCGCGCCAGATGCATTACACGCGCACACGCGCTGCTTCATGCTGGGCCTTCGTTGCTGCATGCTAGGCCTTGTGGACCACTGTTGGAAACTGAGCCCAAAACCACAATCATGATTAGCATCAAGTAATTAATGACTCCACGTGATTAATTTCTGATAACCATGGATTAGTTGCGTGCTTAATTTATATTTCAAAATTTAGTAAAAAAACCACCAAACATTGAATTTCAACTCAAATTCGAAACTTTCAACCCAAATTTCAAAACTTTCAACTCAAATTTTCAAAACTTTCAAACCGAAGTCAGAAGGTTTCAACCCGAAATTCAAAACTTTCAACTCAAATTTCAAAAACTTTCAAATCAAAATTCAAACCTTAAAATCAAATTTTGAAACTTTCAATTCCGGATTTTCAAGTTAAATTTTGAAACTTTCAACTCCAAAGTTTGAAACTTTCAATTCCAAATTTAATACTTTCATGTACTTGATACGTCACCCTAATCTGTTGCAGCGACCCTTCTCCATCCTCACCACCGATGCGTTGCGTCATCTGCACTCCATCAAGCCAAACAACCGGCGATCGATGCCCGATTCACTTACCGCCATCGACATGCGCTGAATGGGCAAGCAGACAACTCATCGTGGAAGCGTTGTCGAGTTCCTGGCTCCTTCATTGAGCAGCCATGATTTTGTTTTGGTTGAGACGAAATCGACGTCGAAGGAAGAAGGCGAAATGTCACCCATTTACGGCTGAGCGCATATACCTCTTTGTGCTGACCAAGGTAGAAGATCAATTTATATAAGTGAAGTGGGCGCAACGGTGATAGCGGCCGGTAAGGTGACAATGATTGAGGTCAAAGGGGAAGATGAAATAAAAGTTTTTAGATGATGTCTGAATTAAAAGTTTAATGGTTTTTGAGATGAAAGTTTTAGATTTTGGATCAAAAGTATTTGTGATTTAAGATGAAAGTTTGAGATCTTCAATTCAAAGTTTGGTGATTTTGAGATGAAAGTTTGAGGCTTGAGATGCGAGTCTTGTGATTTGATATTGAAGTTTTTAGCCTTTGAATCGAAGGTTCAGGGGTTTTTAACCCCGGTTCGTAATACCCTCTAGTTCCGGTTATGCAACTGGGACCACGAATCCGGGACTAAAAATGTCCATCTTTAATCCCGGGTGAAATAACCGAAACTAAAAAGCCATCTTTAGTACCGGTTGGTGTTAACAACCAGGACTAAAGATATTTTTTTTAAAAAAAACAATTGCTGGTTCTGCCAGCTGCTTGTTTATATATTATGCATATATATGCATAAATACATATATATGCATAATATATGTATATATAATATGTATATATATGTAATATATGTATTTATACATATATATATATGCAATATGCATATATATATATATATATGTATAAATACATGTTTTACACATATATATATTTCGTAAATATATGCACTCAAGTAAATATATACTTATATTACCGAAATATACTCACACACAAAAGTACTTGTATGCACATCTAAATACATACATATATTACAATTCTTCGTTAATTCTAATGCTCTATTGTATATTACGAAGAAACTTAAGACATATTATACATGGGGATGATGATCAATAGGTCTTTCATCATAGTGGAATTCTTCCGCGGGATCAATTATTTGTTCATTGATAAATCTCATCAATTGTTCTTGAACAGCCTTGATAAATTCTTCGTTGGATAGTTTTTCCCTCATGTAAATAATCTATCATTTGAAAAAAATTGAGATATAAGTATATGAAGTCAATAAGAAATCGGGACATAATGTATGAATAATTTTTACGTACTTCCAGATCCTTGTCACTGTTGATTTGGTGTACAATTGCGTGAGTATATTCGCAGACATAGTAGTCGCACAAGTTATTCCCCTGCTCCTGTTTTGCACACTTAAGGAGAAACAATGAGAGATTTAATGTACTAATTTTTTTCTAGAACAAATTAATGATTCAATATGTTTTGGAGCATGTACTCACCGGAAAATTAAACCTCCTACCAAGTTTTTCTTTCCAAACCCCGTGGACCAATATACGGAACTTTGCTCATGCCCTATGTACAGTTGGAAGCTATGATTAAATATCGGAGATCTGCATAGTAGCAATAGCAGTGTTCATAATTAATGACAGTTGAATAAATAGCATTACCTGTCTATCACTTTAAAAATCTTGGTGAAAGAAGACTCTGGTTTATCCATTGAGTCATAGACATGGATTTTGCATAGTTCAAGGTCAAAGAGGAAAAAGGACCCAGTGAAATCTGCAAATTGCGTCAAACGATATATATGTCACGGTATGAGTACGAGGAAGAAGTTGGTACAAATTCAAAAGACAGTTAAAACTCACTCTGTGTTGTAGGGCAATAGTATGTAGGTCTTATAATGCTGCTGCACCAGGAAATGAACAATATTGTCCTCTGTAGCTTCCACAAAGCCCCGTATCATTACGTCATTGACTTTGCGGGGGTCCATGAATCCAATATTGTAAATCCCCTACCTACGGCACGATTGAATCTCCATTCTACAAAGGATAAAGGAATTTGCATCAGTCTTATCAGCACAATGTAACCATTGAATGGTACATAGAAGGAGCTAAGGAACAAAATAAATTTTGCTAAAACGATACTTACAAAACCCAACAGCTGAGAATGGAGACGTCGAGAGCGTCTAGTTGGTATACATCGAATACATTCTCGAAGTTAATCCACAGAACATTATCTCCTTGATAGTAATCTGTGTTTCTTATCCTCGCTCCAACCATCATTCTACCTTTGGATGAAAGTTCCATGTACCATTGATGGAATCGGTACATTTGTGTAGAGAGGGTGTTCACCTGACCAGGCTTGACAAGCGGTTCACCGAGTTTAAATTTGTATTTCAAATCGGCTTCTGTCGCTATGGTTATTGGTGCGTCTCTCACCAGTTGTGCCCTGTTCAGACCCGTCTCTTTCATCCATTGCCTTAGTTCCTCTTCATCGGGTGGTAGAAACGGCTCAACCGATTGTTTTGGTTGCTTTCCGAGTTGATACATTTTTTTGGTCTTTCCTCTTTGTTTCTTAAACGACTTCATCACCGACCGGTCATAATCCAAAAGTAAAGCCCTCTTGACCGGTTCGCTCATCTTCTGAAAGAACTTCTTAGCAGTCGGATCTATAGGAATCTTCTTTGGTGGTTTCCGTGCCTTGAAGAACGCCTTCACTTCCGCTCGTACAACCTCCTCATTCTCCTCGGGAGTGCGGTCGTACGCCCTTTTCTTGAGAGCGGGGAGTTTTGGCTCGTCAAGTCTTGGTTTCTTTCTTTGTTCTGTGGACTTTGACGGCGCGGGACGAAATGGGCACGACTTTTTAGCTTGTGAAGGCAGAGCAGACGATGACGGTGCAGGAGGAGGAGGCGGAGGTGGATGAGCCGGTGCAGGCGAAGGAGACGGAGGTGGAGGAGCCGGTGCAGGCGGAGGAGAGGGTGCAGGCAGAGGAGACGAAGGAGAAGACGTTGCTGCTCGCCCGGGAAACACGATGTACCGCTTGCACCACAGTATAATGGTGTGGGCTGTGTCTCCTAGTTTCGTCTCGCCGTCTTCTCCGGGGATGTCCAGCTCGAGATCCTCGAACCCTCGTTCCACCAATTCAACTTCGACCATTGAGTACCTAGGTAGAATCGGTCTGCAATGGTATGTCCCTGAAGTGTCCACTGGTATGGCCATGCTCGACGCCACCTTCACGAGAATCATGGTTACTTAGTAATTAACAGATGCATGCACTACCTTTTGCAATTTACAAGACATATATCATAAAACTACGAGCATACCTTGAGTGATATGTTCTTGAAGGGACTGTGCAGCTCACAAGGTGTCCGCCGCGTGATTTCATCTATGGGGTACGATGGGTCGTCGTGAGCTGGCCCTACTGCACCTTCTATGCCCTGTTCTCCTGCTTGCCCTGTAGAAGCACAGCTGCTGCGATTTTGCCTGAGGGGTTCACCATGATTGGAAGGGCATACGGCTGCACCATCTGCTGGCTCTGTCATTCCGCCAGGCGTTGTTCAATACCCTTTTCTATCAACCCGGCTTCTAGTTTATCCCACTTGGGGATTGCCTTCTTATAGCCACCTGACCCTAGCCGGTGATGGTACTGTTTCTTAGCGGCATTGGCTTTATTCTTTTCTATTTGCGCTTGCCCGTGCTGGGAGGTCTTGTATGCAACAAACGCATCCCAATGATCCCTCAGCTTGTTAATTTGTCAAAATCAGGTGTCAGACCCTTCAGGACGTATTTCTTGTACAGAGCTGACTTGTACTTCTGGAATTGTTCAGCCATTTTCTTTATCATCCATTCTTTCAATCTTGGCTGATCTGCCTCAGGGACCGTGAAGGTCTCGAGCATGATGGTCCACAGCATATCTTTCTCCGTATCTAGAAGATAACTTTGGTCATCCTCGGCTAACCTTGATTGACGCCAGTGCGCTGTGCTAATGGGCATGTGATCCCTCACGACCCAACCACTGTGTCCCACAAACTTCCGTAGTATACCGGCTGGGGCTACTGGTTCGCCGTCTGGGGCCACTTCACTAATAATGTGCCTGCCCTCTAGCTTCCTCGCGGCACCTCGTTGTTCGCGTGCCCTCTTCTCTCCAACGTCGGTTGCCTTTCACTTTCCTCTTGGTTTGTACCCTCATTTTCCTTCTCGTTTAGGTATTGGTTGGGGTCCTCTTACTCCTCATCCGCCCAATATTGGCTGCTGCCCTCTGCGATCTCGTCCATGAGGATCTATTCATCATCACGATCTGCCATCTGTTCGTAACATTAACTAGTACACATCAACTAAGAGTATATTGTTATACATATATTGGCATTGTTGAGAAATACGTACGATGACCAGTTAATTAATTGTTATACATGCAACCTACGTGCATATGTCATATATATACACACACACACATTTATATATATACACACCAAGGAATTAATGAAACTTGCCTTAGTTTTGCTTGGAGTTATTGGGGCCACTTAAGCTTGAGCGACGACAGCGGTCAGCAGCTACACCACGTATGACAAAGAAATAAAACTTTAGTTAAAAGATGTACGACAGTCGTAAGTGAAAACATTAGACTTGGAAAAACAAAAAAAGATGTGCAATATTATATTCAGTGTATCCACGTGAAAGCATGAAAACTATTGCAAAAAAACAGAGGTTAGATTATATCATTAACAATGTACATTGAAAACACAGCTATGATTAATCTGGTACATCTATGATTGAAAACACATCTATGATTAATCTATTGCAAACAATTTGGTACATCTATGATTAATCTACACATCATGCTTGCATATCTACATTGAAAACATATACGTATATATACCACGTTCTCGTTCGCTCGGTCACGTTCGTTCTATCGTTCGGTCGTTCGTTCTATCGTTCGTTCGTTCATTCGTTCTATCGTTCTATCGTTCATTCATTTGTTCTATCGTTCATTCGGTCGTTCCTTCTATCGTTCATTCATTCATTCGTTCATTCGTTCGTTCGTTCGTTCGTTCGTTCGTTCATTCTATTGTTCTATCGTTCGTTCGGTCGTTCGTTCTATCGTTCGTTCGTTCGTTCCTTCGTTCTATCGTTCGTTCGTTCGTTCTATCGTTCGTTCGGTCGTTTGTTCTATCGTTCGGCCACGTTCTATCGTTCGTCGTCACGTTCGTTCTATCGTTCTATATATCGTTCACGTTCGTTCACGTTCTATCATTCTATCATTCACATTTGTTCTATATATCGTTCACGTGCATTCACGTTCTATCGTTCTATCATCCACGTTCTATCGCGCGCGGGGTGACGGCTGCGTCGTAGGGTGCGGGCGACGCCGCGGGCAGGCGCGTGGTGCCGGCTGCGCCGCGGGGTGGCGCGGGGTGGCGGCGGGGTGGCGGGGCGCCGCGCCGTACCGGCTGCAGCACGGGGTGGTGGTGGCGCCGCAGCGTACCGGCTGCAGCGCGAGGCGTTGCGGCGGCATGCATGCATGGCGGCGGCGGCCACGTGCGGATGCGAGAGAGATCGAGGGAGACGTAGAGAGAGAGGAGAAAGGACGAGCACAAACCTCGGCTGCAGCGCAGCGGTGAGGTCGGCGACAACGTACGGTGGCAGAGACGACGAAGATGACGGCGATGACAGAGGCGGACGATCGGCGTTGAGAAACGACTAAGTGTGGATTGGTGTAGAAGATGATGCGCACACCTATTTATAGTCGGGATCTTTAGTCCCGGTTCATGGAATCAATCGGTTTGTAATTAACCGGGACTAAAGATAATTTCTCACTGTTCCCAAAATTTCTTTTTGTCCCGGCTATGGTTAACTACCGGGACTAAAGATTAAAACATTTAAATGACATATGCCCGATCTAAATAGTTTAAAATTATTATTAAATATAAATAATCACATATAATTAACATATGACCTATTTAAATAGTTTAAAATTGCTATTACATTTAAAATATATATATAATTAGCATATGACCAATTTAGATAGTTTAAATCTTCTATTACATTTCAATAATGATATATAATTAAAATATAACCAATTTAAATACTATTTAAATAGTAATAATCAAATGTACATAACATATGACCTATTTAAATAGTTTAAAATTGCTATTACATTTAAATATATATATAATTAACATATGACCAATTTAGATAGTTTAAATCTTCTATTACATTTCAATAATGATATATAATTAAAAACATAACCAATTTAAATACTATTTAAATAGTAATAATCATATGTACATAACATATGACCTATTTAAATAGTTTAAAATTGCTATTACATATATAATTGTATTAGTAAAAAACACAAACATTGCATGGCCTTCAATACATTATAAATAATTTGCATCGTCCATACAACAACCTATGTCAGTGTTTTCCTCACGTACTTTTTCCTCACTAATGTTCCTTCGCTATGATCGTTGCGTGAGTAAGGGGTGTCCTCCTTTGATAGGAGGATGCTCGGGTCAACCGTCACCGCAAACGAAGGTTGCCCGTCAAACTGATCGTAATCTTCGTTAGTCTTATCCTCGACTCCGATGATTTTCCTTTTGCCTGGGAGAACCACATGGCTCTTTGGCTCGTTGGGTCCTTTACCCTTCTTTGGTTTACTGGACATGTCCTTCACGTAGAAAACTTGTGTTACATCATTGGCTAGGACGAATGGTTCGTCTGAGTATCCAACCTTGGTTAGGTCAATCGTTGTCATCCCACTATCATCAATTGTTACGCCTCCACCAGTGAGCCTAACCCATTGGCATCGAAACATAGGTACCTTCAGGGGTCCATAGTCTAGTTCCTATATGTCCTCGATGACACCGTAATACGTGCTAGTTGCACCATCGTATCTCATGGCGTCGATACGAATAGCAGAGTTCTGGTTTGTGCTATTTCTGTCTTGGGCTCTTGTGTAAAATGTATACCCATTGACTTCATATCCTTGGAATGTCGATATCGAGCAAGAAGGCCCCCTCGCCAAGAAGGCTAGTTGTCGGTCAATGGTTTTGGTACCCATTAGATGTTGTCGTAGCCAAGCGGGAAAAGTATCAATGTGATGGCGTGTAATCCATGCATCGGACTTGCCGATGTTTTTTGAGTGAACAATCGCTAGGTACTCCTCGATGTAAGGAGTCATCAACGAAGATTGTTGCAAAGCCATGAAATGTGCTTTACGGAATAAATCGTTGTCCACAGTCATTATCGCTTTCCTTTCAAGAGTCCCCTTTCCCCGTAGTCTCCCCTCATGACTTGATTCGGGTACCCCGATTGGACGAAGGTCTTCAATAAATTCTACGCTGAACTCAATGACCTCCTCTGTTCCATAACCCTTGACGATGCTTGCTTCCGGACGAGAACAGTTACGAACGTATTTCTTTAGAACGCCCATGTACCTCTCGAATGGAAACATGTTGTGTAGGTACACAGGACTAAGAATACCGATCTCTTTCATAAGGTGACATAGAAGATGCGTCATTATATTGAAGAATGACGGTGAAAAGATCATCTCAAAGCTAACAAGACATTGGACCGCATCATCTTGAAGGGTTGTTAAACTGTCTGGATCGATGATCTTTTGCGAAATTGTGTTCATGAAAGCACATAACTTTGTTATTGTTCCCCGGACATTATCAAGAAGGATACCACGAATTATAACAGGAAGCAGTTGTGTCATCAACACGTGACAGTCATGAGACTTTAGGTTTATGAACTTCTTCCCCTTCATGCTTATTATTCTCTTTATATTTGAGGAGTATCCAAACGGTACCTTGATACTCTCCAGGCTTTCAAACATACTTTCCTTCTCTTCCTTGCTCAGGGTGTAGCTTGCAGGACTCAAGTAATGGCTTCCTTTATCCTTCAGTTCCGGGTGAAGGTCCTCGCGTTATTGCATATGCTTGAGATCATTAAGTGCTTCAAGTGTATCTTTCAACTTCCCATATACACCTAAGAAGCCTAACAGGTTGATGCAAAGGTTCTTACTGAGGTGCATCACGTCGATTACGTGCCGGACGTCTAAGACTTCCCAATAGGATAACTCCCAAAAAATAGACTTCTTCTTTCACATCGCCGCGTGACCATCTTCGCTCTCTATAGGTTTGCTGCCAGGTTTCTTTTCAAATACTACTTTTAGATCTTTCACCATAGCAAACACGGCTTTTCCTTTACGATGTTTAGGCTTAGTACGATGGTCTGCCTTCTGTTCGAAATGCTTGTCTTTCTTCCATACAGGATGGGTTGCAACAAGGAATCAACGATGGCCCATGTACACAACCTTCTTGCAGTGTTTCAGATACGTACTTTTAGTTTCATCCATACAATGGGTGCAAGCCTTGTACCCCTTGTTTGACTGTTCGGATAGGTTGCTAAATACAAGCCAATCATTAATGGTCACGAACAGCAACACTCGTAGATTAAATTGCTCCTGTTTGTCCTCATCCCACACGAGGACACCTTCTTTGTTCCACAGCAGAAGTAGATCCTCAACCAATGGTCTTAGGTACACATCAATATTGTTACCAGGTGTCTTTAGGCCTTTAATGATAATTGGTATCATGATGTACTTTCACTTCATGCATAACCAAGGGGGGAGGTTGTAGATACACATGGTCACAGGCCAAGTACTATGGCCGATGATCATCTCTCCAAATGGATTCATGCCATCTGTACTTAAACTGAACCTTACGTTTCGGGCATCCTCTCCAAAGTCTGGAAATGTTCTGTCGATGTTTCGCCACTGCGACCCATCAGCGGGGTGTCTCAGCATCCCGTCTTGTTGACGTTCTTCTGTGTACCAGCGCATCATGCTAGCATGCTCTTTGTTCCTGAACAAACATCTGAGCCATGGTATTATAGGAAAATACCATATCACCTTAGTAGGAACTCTCTTCTTCGAAGGTTGTCCGTCCACATCACCTGGATCATCTCGTCTAATCTTGTATTGTAGTGCTTTACAAACCGAGCATGCTTCTAGGTTCTCGTACTCCTCACCGCGATAGAGGATAAATCGTTCGGACATGCGTGTATCTTATGTACTTCTAGTCCTAGAGGGCATACCACCTTCTTAGCTTCGTACGTTATTTCGGGCAATTCATTTTCCTCCGAAAGAATGTTCTTGACGAGTTTCAATAACTCGCCAAATGCCTTGTCACTCACACCATTTTTGGCCTTTCATTGCAAGAATTCTAGCGTCGTACCCAACTTTTTGTGCCCCTGTTTGCAACCTGGGTACAACAAAGTTTTGTGGTCTGCTAACATATGGTCCAATTTTTGGATCTCCTTCTCACTTTCGCAGCCGTCCTTTACATCCCACAACATCTGACCAAGATCATCTACAACGTCGTTATCTTCAACAGCTCCGTCCGCCTTGCCTTCTGGATTTTCTTCAAATCCACCGTATTGATGAGCCCAGTCCGGAATATTCTCGTCTTCTACTTCATATTCTTCCATTGTAACGCCTAGCTCTCCATGCGAGGTCCAACAATTATATCCAGGCATGAATCCAGACTCAAACAAGTGCGCATGAATAATTCTTGATGATGAATACTCCTTCTGGTTACTGCACTTTTTGCATGGACAATACATAAAACCCTTATACTTGTTAGCATTGGCCACATTCAAAAAATAATGCACGCCTTCAATAAACTCTTTCGACCGTCGGTCCGCGGTGTACATCCATTGCCGATCCATCTATACATCAAATAGTCCAATATTACTAACAAAATCCACACAATTGAAACTAATTAAATAATCATATAATAATTTAAAACATCATGATTCAACGTGAAACTAATTTCTAGAAAAGAGCTACAAACATGGCGACGAGAAGGAAGACTAGTTTACAATTATTTTTAAATTTTTAATAAAGTGCTAAACATATTTTTTATAGTACGAACAGTATTTCTAACTATATTACATATTTTTCAATTACCTTTATTTTCTATTTTTTTACAAATAATCATACAAAAATTTTACAATAGTCCCACATATTATTCTTTTTTATTGTTTGTAAAGTTGAAAATATATCTTTAATGAATTATACTTTTTTCTAACTATTTTATTAAACTAACTTAGTTCTTTTATCTTGGTTTTCTATATTTTCCCTCGGTAATCTCTTTTATAACATATGTATCCAAATTTTCTAATTTCAAAATCAACCTAATTTTGCCTACACATATTTTCTCTCTCATCATTTTCCATAAACCTTGTTGAAGACAATATTTTATAGAAATAAAGTTATAAATGTAATATGCTAAGCATACATTATTAGAGAATGGATTTGCTAACCTTTTTGATCTCTCCGATTTGCATATTATCACCAAAACAATTTTATCAAAAATTTCGGCAGCACCTCCCTTCTTCCTCCTCCTCTTGGCAGCAATGGCTCGGGCTGGAGATGGAGGAAGATGTATCAAAAGGTAGATCACTTTAGTCCCGGTTAATAACACCAACCGGGACTAAAGATCTAAATCATCATTAGTCCCGGTTTGTGTTACCAACCGGGACTAAAGTGAGGATCTATAGTCCCGGTTGGTGACACCAACCGGAACTAAAGATCCCCAGCCCCCTGCCATGCATCTGACACGGTCGGTGAAGGTGTGAACCGGGACTAAAAATCATCTTTAGTCCCGGTTGGTAATACCAACCAGGATTAAAGATCATCACGACCTGTTACACTTTTTAACCGGGACTAAAGATGATCTTTAGTCCCGGTTCCTATTCGAACCGGGACTATTCCGGTTTTTGTGAATCCGAGCAAAGATCAGTTCTCCAGTAGTGGTTCTCTGCGATTCAAAATTTTGGAATTGTAATTTTTTGATTTTTTCTTAAGTATTTCACTTCAACCTACTATGTAAGTGTAAGGGAGTACCTATATACTTGTCGATATATTTTTCACTAAAATCACATGAATGTATAATTAATGTAACTAGCTTCTAAGTCTCACACACGTTACTCGGTGAGATGTGTTTGTGCGTGACTTGAGGATCCCCGCGTTACAACATGATTTTGGTTTTCTCCGCCGGGCCTAACCTGGTCGACCAGATCAAACTATTTCACTTATGCCCTAGCATTAATCTTGGCATGACATATGATTTTTTTGTTTTCCCCACCTAACAAAAATCTTGGTATGCATCGGATGAGCCAAAAAGATAAATCTGGGGGATAAAAAATCACACGATAGATCTTTCGCAAAATCGTAAGTGCAATTTTATAAGGTTTTTCAGCTCACAGGATAGGTTCAAACTCTGATAGCGTCTGGAATTTCAGACGAAATTTTCTTCGATCTCATGGGAAACGATGAAAAAAACTCCAGTGAAGAAAAATCACCAGTTAAGACATTATTCCCTTCCATATTCTAGTTCAACAAAGGTAAAACCTCCAGATGCTAATTGAAAATTAAACTAACTAATCAAACAAACTCCAATAACTAAGTCTATGTGACTCTAGTCTCCAAAATGCATTTTTTTTCTCCTGACACGATATTTTAAGACTTTGTTCGGTTTACAAGGAATTGATGGGAAATAATTCCACATCATAGCAGAAGCAGAATAAATCCCCTTCAATTAACCGAACATGGCATTGGCATAAGGAGAATCCAGCACATATGGAAGAGGAGAATCCAGCACATATGGAAGAAGAAGCAACATCGGATACTGCTTCGTCTTCCTCAATTTCTCATTTCTCAACGATCCTTGGAGCAGGAAGGCGTGAGCGGGAACAAGTTCAGCAGCTTTGCCTCGGGGGTCCTCGCCGCCGCCGCCGCCGGCGGCTGGTGCATGTCATCAGGTTTCCCCTCCTCCGTGGCCTCGCCCACCACCTCCTCGGCCAGCGTTGACGACGCCGACGGCGGCGATGGCGACGGCGGTGGGAGCTCCACCTGCATGTTCAGGACGCAATGGCCGGCCGAGCACCACGGTGACAGCGACGGCGAGGCGAAGCCAGCCAGCAGCCTAGGATGCGCAGGCCTGATGATGGGCAGCTTCGGCCGGTGCGGCGTCGGCTTGAACGCCGGCGGATTGTGGACGCCAGTAGTGGCCATCCACCTCACGGTGAGTCTGCCACGGCGAGGAGCGGAGGCGCCGGCGCCGGCGACCGTCGCCTCCTGGGCGACGGCAGCAGCCTCCGCCGGCTGCTGGCCAGTGAGACGCTGCACCAGCTCCTTGAACGTCGACTTGTCGGCAACATATATCTTGGTGTCCATGGCAGCTTGATCCTTGCTAGCTCGCTCGCACTGCTCAAGAAAAACGCCACTGCAAGCATGGGGAAGAAGAAGAAGCCATGGCTAGGGTTTAGTTCACTCATAATGCATCATCATTGCAAGAGGGAAAAATATATAATATTGATCAAATGATAACGACTTGAGAATTCCATGCAATTCTACATGTTGTAATTAATGACTAGGTTGAAGTGATTGCTTGAATTTTTTGGCTTGAGAATGCACTTGTTTGAAATGTTAGTCCATGTGTTTGTTGACATGAGCAAGCAAGCGTGTGAGATTAGTTCAACAGATTAAAAGTTCATGGCGTGTTCATACCATGTGAGATTAATATTGCCTGTACTACATATGTTACACTGAACAAATAAAAGCTTTATTTGTTCTGAACATAGCTATAGCGTGCTCTAGACAAAGAAAAAATGTTTCTTTCACACTTCATTAATTTAGTTAACTATGAAGCTAGCTCAAGCACTTGTATTGATACTTATATTCATTCAAGTGTAGGTTGTCCCAAACATAAATGTAGATAATTAATCTGAACTCAGAATTTTCTATCTTGACAAATATTTATTGGATCAGTGTCCTTCCTTTTCATAAAAAATATATCATGGTAAAATGAGTAGTACATATTTATGCATTTTATTATTTCATCTCTGGTTTTGTTTTCATGACAAACATCTAATCTGATCCATCCTAAGAGGGATAAAAAGCCCCCCCCCCCAGTGAGGTTTAATTAGGATATACATCTTAGAAGCAACTTGCATGCCATCAAATTGTTTCATGGTAGCAAGGTGTGTGCTGTGGAAAGCTGATAAATTAAGGGGTATATATAAGCACATCACGCATGCTGCAAGAGCATGAAAAAAAATCTGAGACCCAATTTCCATAACTAATTAAATAAGTGGAAAAGCATCTAAGATCAACTGTTCTTAGTTTGCAAGAGGCGCACCAACCTGTCTGTCTGGTTAAGATTAAACAATGAAATCCAAAACTGGATGAGTAATATAGCATAGCATTTAGTATCAAGGAACCACTAGCTCGAAATACATCATAGATCTACCTTGCCGTCCAACAAACTGTTGAATCTAATTAAAAAAAGAATTGAGATAGAGCTACCATGCATTCTATAATTCGATATATCTTTTCTTTAGATAATGGAGCAATATTCTATAAATCTATACATGACTATAGGTAACATAATTGTTGAAGAAAATATCAAGCAATTTAAATAATTTATCTAAACTAAGTTTGCTAGGATATAGTAAATAACGTTGTTTTCCATTATCGGAAAAAGGTAACAAAATAAACAAATGTTCTTTTGCAATTGCCTAGAAGTAAGCATTTCATGTAGAGAGAAAATTATAGGTAGAATATTTTATTACGTAGAAGTACAAATGACATCTGATGGAATTTAATGTGCAGTGATATGGCAAAGCTAGGAAAGGTAGGAGTATGGAGCATTTTTCTTCAAGAAACAACATCGTATCAAATCAGCGTGAAGATATATATGTACAGGTTGATATATCTTGCACTACAGAATATATGCATGTATGTACGATTTGTCTGATGCTTCTTGAGTTCTTGTTAACAAAGCATTGGCAATCTGGATATCCTGTTGCTTAAGTAAAGGATCAGGAGTATGCAATTCATGCTATTTTTTAATGTATAGAGAAACTATGCTCTTCACAAAAAACAACATAGATCCCATGATTTAATCACCAGGGTAAATGATACTTTTTATAGTTTATTTACTATAAGAGATTATAGGGAGTTCATCTGTTCATCCATAAACACACCCTCCACATATGACAGAAATTTTCTTTTCTTACAAATTTTGCATACACAAGCTCTCGAAAACTACTACTTGTAACAACTTGCATATATACTAGCTAAACAAGAAAGATATCATATATAAAATTAACAGTAAATAATATCATATAAGTGTCCTGGTTATATATGCACAAACATTTTTTCTTATAGTAGTACACAGAAAACATATACAGTGATCATACAAAAAAAAACTGCAAGCAGCTAATATAACAAAATTTTCATCGATGGACAACCATTTGAAAGAAACTGTAGAAGCTAGCGCAGGATAAACTGAAAACTGAACATCTACCCGGATAAGATGAAAATTGTTGTAAGAGAGGGGAAAATTAAAATTCACGCATATCAATCATGAAATAGAACAAATCCTAACCAGAAGCAATTATACCAAGCAAGCAAAATTACCTCAGATCCTCCCTTGCCTTCTTTTGACTTCTTGATTTTCGATTATGATGATTACCTATGATTCTCCAAAACCTTCTTCAGCTGCTTATTCACCTGTAGCGTGTAAATGGAGAAGAGACATGTGAAGAGGATTGAAGCCCAAGACATGGACTTGTAGAGCATAGAGACATATGTAAGAAGATGGCTTGGTGCATATCTATCTATCTATCCAGCAGATGTAATCAGGAGATAGAGAAGAGAATGGAGAAGAAACTGAAGTCAGTCAGGTCAATGAAGAATTCAAGATCTCATCCTTCCTGAGTCCTCAGAGAGGAAGACAACATATATAGCACATGACCTGCCTTGTGAAGCTAGCTAGCAAGTCTATCTGATTAGTATATATCTCCAGTCTTGTAACTGAAAAGTTGTTTTGTGTGACCTTGGAAACACAAAATAAATGCCTGCCTTGACTCTCCTGAGTCTTGGTCATGAGCTAGGGAAATTAAGTTAGGTAGGTAGACATGGTCTCTACCAAGTCTGAATGTGACATCATTCGATCATTTATGTAGCTGAAAATTGTGTTTTCTTCATCATATCAAAGTGTACTGCAAAGCGTGTTCTTCACAAACTACATACCGAATTAATGACTTTCGTGGCAATTAAACAAGAAATATGGTACTAGCTAGTGCCTACTAAAACTTGTCTGATCCTCCAATGTTTTCATTGTCTTGAAGACTTTCTTTTCCCTTCTCTAAAGCAGGCAGAAATCAAGTCAAGCTCAAAGAGCTAACAACTAAGAAAACATCACATCAAATACGGTTAAGGCAATATGGACTCTAGCTTGGAGAGAAAGAGAGAGATCTAGAGAGAGAGATGCCAAATTCTACTAGGAAGTTGGAGTCCAGCGAAAGCAAACGACCATTTTGACTAGATTTGTTGTCCATCAAGGACACCCCAGAGACGAGAGAAGAACATAACGAAAGGAAGGGAAAAGAGTAGAAGAAAAGCAAAGGCAGAACAAGTCAAGTCGAGGAAGTTAATGAACTGACTTAATTAGTACTATTCAGATACACCAGTTTAACCGTGCCGACCTCTGAATATAACTGACCAGAAATTTCTGATTGATTAGCAAAAATATTCAGAAAATTTCTGGATGTTCTAAACTGTATATAATGACTTCATAACAATATAAATACACAGATGCAGAAAATTCTGTGCCTTGTAATCGCCATGCTTTGCAAGACATGGAAAAAAAAATATCATAGGGCATGCGCGCTGGTAAAGATTTATATATACAGAACCGTTATTATAAATTCTTTACCTTGAGATTAAGTAAGCAACAAAAACTAACAGATTAAACCGAAGTCACTGTTAAGAGAAGTTCCTCTTTCTATCAATCCAAAATATTCTTTATCCTCTATCTAGCTCCAAAGCTGGGAGGCAAATCGCGAAAGAAGAAAAAAAAAGAAAGGAAGAGGAATAATTCAAGGAACACAACAGCACACAAACGTGCAGGTACAGAAGTAACAGAACTTGACATCAAGCTGAATAATACCTTTGCTCAAGAACTGCTACTCCATTGATCTCTCGATGAAATATAATGTGACACGAGAGGCTCTGAAGTCAATATATATAGGCGAGATTCATTTCTGCAATATGATTATATATATGCAAAGAAACGCAATGGAGAGTAGAAATCACGAAGGCATTAACTAGAGGTATTAATGCATGATAGGATCCTGGTGGCGTGATGCAATGAATTTAACACCTAAAAATTTTGGAGTAACTAGGCCGTTTATTTGACCCTGGTTTTGGAAGGAGAGAGGGTGATATTTTTAGGACGACTCAACAAAAAATGCCATCAAAAGTTTAGAGCCTTCTGTCTGGCTGGCTGTCCTGTCAGGCTTACCTTGGCGTTGATCGTGGTCAATGGATGCAACTGAAGTTTTGAAGGATGTTGTAATGCAAGATGTGGATGCATGACATGTATTACCTTCGTCTTAAAAAAACTTTATTTTTAATTATGAATAAATACTTTTCTAGGTTTATAACTATAAATAAAGTTGTTGTTGAATAGAGGTAAGTGATATATCTTGACGTCAATTCAATTGGTTATTGGAAAGATTTTGTAAGCAACGAAATGACAAGCAAAAGTTCATATTTGAATGGTAGTCAATTTTGGTATGCATTTCATCTTGAAAAGTTTAGCTGGAAACGAGATAGAGACCAACATGAATTGCAGTATATCAATTAATGCAATGTTTCATTTGCTACCTGTGCATTCATTTTCAAGGGATATGTGCGTGAAGAGTTATATATCTATATATTTTAGTGGCACAGAACCTGTTCACATATAATGTGGAAAGTAGGGATGGAATATTCTGAATAATGTAATAAAAACATATATTGTTCAGTTTGGACCCAGCAACTTGCGATTGCACTTCATTCACATGTGTTTTCTCATAAACATAAAAACAAACTCTTTCATAGTTTAATCTTCATCTTAGTGTAGGTTGGGATACTGCCACTACCACTGCTAGCGAGAAATCTTTAGTCACCAAACAGTATATATGCATAGTTAATAAGGATATACTCAATGTATAAGATCCAACTAGTTATTATGGTAGGTCTCAAATAGACCCCACTATGACAAGTAATAGGTATTAAGATGAACCCTACGATTCAATTAAATATTATTATCCCAAGTTCCAAACCACCCCTTTCCTCTCAACCTCTCCCATCCTACTTTCACTACCCCCTCCCTCTGCCCACCCGATTACGGAGACGATGGCGAGTAACGCTAGCAGAAGACGACAGCGGTGACACTCACAGGAGGAGACCGCGGCAATGCTAGCTCATCCAACAAAAAAATTATAAGGATCACTTTCATAATGTATAAGTATGCCTTACAATGCTTAAGGCCCCTCCACCCCC
>BDMV01000011.1:10192264-10415426 GCA_008326285.1 Oryza officinalis
ACATTGTGGATGCCCTAAGTCGTTCACAATAAAATGGGAAAGATCCACGGCCAAAATCACATACAATTTTCACGAAAGATGAAAAGATCCCGTGCTTTAGGTAGCATAACATGATTACAAAAAGGTTCAGCTATGACAATCTGTTTTTTTCTTTAATCTGATCTAAGCGTAGAACACAACAGAAAATCAGAAAATTGCATGTCAATTGAATTGTAACAAAAAAAATGCGTTAGAAATCAACTCTGTCGTTGGTCATCTCTGTGGAGAGGCAAAAAAGACCTTCCATGCAGTCATTCTGTTCTCCTACCATGACAGGTATAAACCATCAACCATGATAATGCAGTACGCAGGATTAGCCATTACTATGGCAAGGCAAAACCATCTTCCATGCATTCTGTCCTAGTCTCCTGCATGAGCTGCTGAAGGAGGGAAAGGTTGCTTGTGACAATGGCATCAACATGCTCATACAACATCCTTTTCATGGAGTCAGCATCGTCAACAGTCCACGCATAAACTTTTTTGTCATTTCTGTTTCAAAAACAAAGCACATAAACTCAGAGCATTCCCTTAGTTCAGTTGCAAAATGATAGCCATCAAAATGTAGGTTAATTATGTATTCCTACCTGTGCATGACCTTCATGAACTTCTCGTGGATCAGGCGATGATATACGCCAGCAACTTTGGACCCTGCTATCCTTACTAACTCAGTAGTTCTACCAGTGGACTTATCAACCATAACAATATAGCCAACCTATAACAGATAAATCACTCATTGAGTTACAAACAAATAATCAGCAGTAATCATTGGCAAGGATGACAACCTCATTTTTTACATAAAGAACTTAACACAGAGAAACTTACCATAATATCTTTAGACAATTTGATTACATCTCTTCCCACATTATCACTTTTCGCCCAGACAAGACAATTTTTACATTGTGTTCTACCTATCTGCAAAGAAACAAGTGACCTTGAGTTAAGAGAAGTTCAAAACTTGCTGGGAGAAGGTGTTATATTTCATGCTGTAGTCTAGGAAATGACAAATAAAAATTAATAAGCAAATATGGAAGACAAGTCGACAGGAGACCAACGACAGACATTTTTTACAAGGATAAAAATGCTAGCATACAACTGCATGAAGCAACATGCAACTAACCAAAAAATGAAATAACAATGCCAGTGGTGACATAGGAGCACATGGGCCACCATAAGAATCAGAACATTATGGTAACACTATTACAGCAAACAGCTTACAGTCACCAACTTAATTTAAGTTCTAGAAAATACACAGCAGAGTCCAGACATACCAACTCCATGTTAAAAACTAGTTACGTAGGAAAGAAAAAGCATGTGCCATTTGTATGCCAAATAAGACAAGAGGGGCATTGAACTTACAATAGATATTACATCTTCAGCTAAACCTTTCTCAAATGAAGGAGGGCCAACTTTGACATCCAGAATAACCTGCCTTACCGATTGCGATATCAGCTGTGTAAAGGAGGAGAAAGGTCAATACACAAAAATCAATCAATTTTCCATGCCTATCCAGAAAACATAAGCCAATTGGGATGAGCTTTTACACATCATATGAAGCTTAAGTGATTATAAGTATTACTACCTCGCCCAAAAATAAGACCATGCAAAACCTAAAACTGAGTGTATTAACGCTTACCGCTAGAACATCTTCTGCTTTAGGAACTTCCTGGTTCTGGACTGTTTTTGACAGTTGAAACCTTGTGCTTAGTGCTTTAATCTACAAAATACTAAAAGAACACGTCATTAGCATCCTGACAACATATGGACATTCACACAGAACCAATCAATGATCAGGAAACTAGTACTGGAAAAATTTAGCTGCTTGCAACCATGCACTTCAGAATATCATTCATCATTGGTTTGTTTTGAGTTAAACTAAATAGAAAGAAACAACTCGTGAATCCTGAGTTCCTGACAAAAAAAGAGAAAGCAGAAACAAGTTTAAAAACAAATAATCACCTCATCTGAATTCCAGTAGCCAACTTTTGCTGTAGAATTACCAGACATTCTTTGCAGATCCCTGCCTGTGTCATTTATGAATTAGGTAACAGGACGTATTGTTGAAAAGAAAAATATTAGCATGTAGCAAAATGGCTGTTTCTCTTCAAAATATCTCTGCAACTGTCTTAAAGTGACTCAGTTTATTTCTGTGACAATTTACTGGCTGCTTCTTGTGGGTGCCTCTAATCATGCCCAACTATATAAGTTCAAAAAAACTTGTATTAAATAATAGGAGTTTCAAGCTTTCTATTACTGAAATGCTAACAGTTCACACATAGAACGTTAGCTCTAGTCACCTGATAGTTTATGAGCTACAAGGTAATGAGAATAAGAACAATGAAAATGGATGCTAATGCCATGCATTATGTGGCAAGGAGTGAACTATGAAAGAAATGCAACTGCACATTACGCTGTAAGGGGCACATAGAATTATCAATAAATATAGTTTATACATCATAGTCCACCAGTTTAGTCACAAAAATGCCAACATATCCATACATGCACCACCTATCTATAATTATGAGCACCCAAATAAAAATGCCTAATTGTACTCTCCAACGCAGACAAAATAAAAATGCCTAATTTTCCCAAGAAATATTGTTTCAAGTAGCACAATGACCTCAATCAATCAATTAGATAGCCTGTGTGCGATCCACTTGCATAAAAGGGATACAATGCTCAATCCTACATAACGGAACTATGACAACACATACCATTACTCCATTAGTTAGTATTATAACTTCAGTGACTAGTTCCATTGAAACTGAGGTACATCTCCAAAGTGAGTAATAAATCAGGCAGACCTTATGTCCCCTTATCAACCCAGGACACAACGGAAATATGTCGACTCACGCCATTAGCATCATAACTTCAATCTCTAGTTCCATTAAAATTAAGCGGCACGCGCGTATGTGACAACCAAGAGCTGCATTCAACAACCAAGCACAATTGCATCTAGTGCTCCAATGACCCAAGCAGCAGTCCAATTACCTGTCGTGCAGCACAAAGAGCACGCCATCGGAGGACCTCGACACATCCACCTCCACGCAGTCGACGCGCGCGTCCAGAGCCAGCCGGAAGGCGTCCATCTGCGCACGAGATCACCCCACCAAACCAAGAACAATTCAGGCACATTCACCCACCAAGATCAAAAACCCCTCCACGGTAAGCAAGCGCAAAGAACGGCAGATTCACGTAGGCCCGTCACCCCACACCCTACCGAGTTGGGGAACGCGTTGGTGGAGTCGCCGCCGTGCGCGCACACCATCGGCGGGCTCGCGATCCACCCGCACCTCCTCTCCCGCATCTGCAAAAAAAAAAAACAAACAAACAAACGAAACAAAACAAATCACAGAGGGTTAGCAATCGGATAGCGAATTAGGGGATCCAGGAAGGGGAGAGGAGGACGAACGCGGTGGAAGCGGCGGAGGCGGAAGTGGAAGAAGGCCGGGGGGATGAGGGAGAGTGCGGCGAGGAGGAGGAGCAGGCGGAGGAGGCGGTTGGCGGGGAGGATGCGGCGGAGGAGAGCGGAGGATGAGGAGGAGGCCGACGACGGCGGGGAGGCCCTCTTCGCCGCCGGCGGGAAGAGCGGCAGCGGCGGCGGCTGCTGCTGCCACCGCCTCCCGAGCCCGAAAAGCCTTCTCATTACCACCTCTCTCCTCTCGTCGGTCTCTGACAAGTGGGGAATTCGACTGGTTGCTCTCTTTCAAGACGAAGAGACTGTTAGCTCCAAGCCTTCACTGCACTGGGCCTGGGCCTCCTCCTAGGCCTGTGGGCCTGTGGCCTGTAGAAGCCGAGTAAATGAAAGGAAGGCCCAACCCAATGCTCTTCTAGCATTTTTCTAATTCACTAATGCATTTTCGCATTTATTACCTTTGTTGGAGTTGGAAGTTTTTCGGATGAAAATTTCCCGGGAATGCTTTCTATCAGCCATCCAGACAGAAGAAAAAACCGGACGCGTCAAGGTCTCAACCCAATTTAGTACAGTATATTTATGACACGTGGATTCGTCACAATTAAATATTTATAACAAGATCTCACATATCTATATTTTATTTATTTATTTACTTTTTAGCGTTGAACACAATGTTATTGGGATGTTTCAAAAAGTATTTGTTGATTTTTCACTAATTTATTTGCAATGTTGCACGTGTTGTTTCTCTATGTTTCAGCAAATATTTTTTATGTTTCAACAATTACAACTTGATGTTTCATGCATAATATGAAAATACTTCAATAAAATCAGGTATTTTGTAAGTATATTATATGCTTCATATGATTTGTTTTATGTTTCGCTAGTTGTTACTCAATGTTTCATGTAGTGATTGTTAGTGTTGGGGTCAGTATTTGTTGGACGTTACATATCTCTGAAATATTTTATCAAGTGGGTTGAAACATTTTGACCAAATGATAAAACAACTCTCGACATATATATTTTTTGACATCAAAATATAATCGTGTGAGATCTTGTTATAAAAATTTAATCGCAACGAATGTAAATGTGTTATTGGATTCTAGATTGGATAATTAATTAAAAAAATCAGTCTGATCTTTGTTAACATGTTTATTTTACCGAAAAAAAACCTATGAGCAAGAACAAAAATACAAAAAAAGGCCACATATGGCTACTTTCAGCTGAAAACTTGCAGCATGCATCATGTGTAGAGCAAGCTAGCAGCTTTTGCTAGAGAGCGTTAGCAGCGAGATCAAGCTAGCGACGGCTGAGAGTGCAGACATCCGTTTTTTTTTTGCTATTTATCAGACGTGTAGTGGTCTCTATATTTTTCGGATGAAAGTTTTCCGGTTGAGAGTTTTGAGGGGAAAAAAGTATGCACTGTGAACGCGGTTATGCTAAATAGCAATTCCCATAAAATTTTGACCATGATTTGGTCCTCTATCAATTTGGGCTCTTGCTTCGCTGTTAAACCTAGCATTTATCGCCACTTCAACATAACAGCCACAACCAAAATTTGAATTCTAAATCAGTTGATTTTTATGTTTTGTTAACTATAATTGTTTTTAGCATTGGCTTTTAAACCGTTAATAACATATATATATATATATATATTATTCATAAATTATTTTTTTGGCTAATAAGTGTTACGTCTTCTAAACAGCTATAAGAGAAACGATAGGAAATACATTTTAATGGTGTTTATTTTTTCAAGTAAGGGAAATTTTATTATCTTGATGAAGGTATTAGAGATATCATATTCTTTAGTGCTGAATTTTAAATATCCTATGTAAAAGTATCAGTAGATATAAAAAAACATGTATGTCCTTGCTGTAAAATCACTTTTCAGATATCTTCTATTATATACTAAAAGTTTGTTAAACTTTCTACAAACACTCCTAAATCATCATATGGCATTCTAAAAACACACCTAAACCATCACGTAGCGTTATAAAAAACCGGTGACCCACTATTTCTATAATAAATCGCTAGACCTACTATTTGCAATTATTATATTTATCTTTTAAGCAAAAAATCCCACAACCCATCCCTTCTCCCAGCGGCCCACCCTCTCCTCCCAATGGCCCACCCTCTCCTCTCCTCAATACGTACGTATGTAGGTAGGTAATGCAATGCCACGCTTCTTCCCCTCCTCCAATCCTCCCTTTTTCTATTTTTTAGCTGGAAATTTTAATGTAAAAAAAATATTATGAAAAAAATCTGATCTTCGCTTTTTACTTAAATCGATGGACTAATTATTTTAACCATTGTACTTGAAAAAAAATATTTTAACGATTATTTAAACCGGTGAACCCCTTAATCTATATATAAGAAAAAAACACTTTCCTAAAATTTACCATAGACCATTGTGTTTTGCATGAAAACCAAATATGAACAAACATTAAAAACCATTAGATTTAAGCATATAGATGGTTTAAACTGGTGAACCCATCAAATCTATATGTAAGAAAAACACTTTCCTAACTTTGAACATACACCATTTTCCTTTGCGTGACAACCAAATAAGAACAAAAACATTAAAAATGACAATATATATTATAGACTAAATTTCACAAACCTATATTATATACTAAAAGTCTATTAAATTCTAAAAATGCTCCTAAACCGACACGTGAGGTTCCTAAAAGTGCTCCTAAGATGACACATGATGCTCTAATTAATTCTTAGAAAATCTAAGAAAAAAAGAAAAAAAGAGAACATCTAACCATTGGTTTTATTTCATCTGGTGGACCAATATTTTTGACCATCAGATACCGTTCAATCTATCTTTTAAAAAAACCTAAGATCAATCTAGTCTTACGAGTCTGCCCAACGCACGTACGTGCTTCCATCCACACGCATGAGAAGAGCTTGCGTGCTTTTTCTTTGCTCGCCTCCCTTTTTTCCTCTAAGGTAATTAAGTTAAGGCTTAAAGGTTTCTACTATCTTTCTATATTAGTAACTTAATTTCATCGTATTCCAAAGGCTGTATGCACTTGCAAATATAGACGTAGATAATATCCCTCATACATATTGACCTTGGTATGTTTTATAAATAAATAAAGAATCTTCAATAGTTATAAATATTAAATTATATATTCAATTTATGATCTATAGTTTTTTAATTAAATCAATAGTTTAAGATCTATACCAACTATATTTAATTGCTAATAAAATTATTATATTCTGGACCCACATCCATACTAAAAGAAATCCTACAAGTTCTCATTAAAAATCAAAATATCCACATTATTTTTTAATTAAAATCAATGGACCCATACCTATAAACCGTTAACCTTAATTATAGCATCAACGAACCTATTGACTCTCAACCAACTTAATTATATCTCTCAACATGTATGTGGAGGCTATTTACTTAATCCTAATGCTTTTCATAAAGATATGATTTTTTTAAGGATAAATGAACGATCTTAGGTTGTGTTCGGCGCTAAGGGTTGGAAAACCATAATCCCTTTGAAGTTGGACATTAAATTATAGCCCAAAATATCTTTATCACAGAATTTTCGGGAATGCTATCTCATGTTGCTCAAATGCAACTAATACACCAAGAAAAGAAAAAGGGGAGAGGGGGGGTCTGCAGGGGTTGTGCTTACGAATATTCTACTAATAAAAATTGATTCAGATACTTATTTGTACGTTATTTATTAAATTATCTAATCATTAGTACAAAGGAATATACAGTCTATCGAGTGAACAAATAGGAGGGCTAGCCAGTGCATTCCGATGTGCATGCATGCTAGGTATAGAATTGTTTTTCTCAGATGAAAAGAGGGGCATGAGATACTTACATGTATTATGCATATACATGCATGACACTTTTTTTTCTTCTCGGTATGATGATGCAAGCATGCCGTCGGAGGCACGAATTAACATGTCCACCGTCTGTGGTGAGGGAAGACAAATAATTTGGTTAGTTGGACTGTGCACAATATATTAGATTATCTAAATATCCAATGGTTAGAAATAATGGTCTATCGAATTAAGTGAAAATCAAGGGGCCGATATTTTTTTCTCATAACTTCTACTGTTTACTCTAATTCGTATCCATATATTATACACATATTCATAATTTCCTATGAGGAATTATCCATAGCCATGACCAGTCGACATCTGCCATCAAATAATAAATTAATTATTGATTTTTTTACATAAATTAGTAGAGCCATTAATTATATATGGTTGTATATGTAATATCTTTTATAACTAAAGTTTTCTCTCTTTTTCTATGGAACTTCAAGAGTCATACGTCTTAGGTACCATAAGTTACCAACCCTAATCTCTAGTATATAATTTTATAAATAACAATTAAATTTGTCATGCAATGCTAATGGAGAAAATTCATGGAAAAATCGTAATTTTGAAATGTTGCAGGTATTATTTCATTGGTATATCGTTTTTATAGGTTTCTCAAATGCATCCTATGTATGGTACATGCCCGTGTATTGTTTTTCAAAATGATGAATAAAACATCGCGGACGCTCGCATATGCATAATTTCAGCATTCAAAATTTAAAACCCAGCGGATAGAGTTATACACGCACGTCTCAACCATCAAACAAACAAACAGATGTTGTCAAAAACTGTACAAATTTCAAGTATTGGTTATTGTAGCCATTCAAAATCCCCATTTGGGGAACATCGAGTTTATCTCTGTTTCTTTTATATACACAAAGCATCACAATTTATTAGTGACACGTCTGCTTGTTTAATTATGCAAGGACAGCATCAAGCAACCATTAATTATACTCCCATTCCAATATTCCATGGAAGCAAGCTTAATTTGCAAAAGTGAAGTGAAGCAGAGTAGAGCAGAGCAGCTAGCTCGCTCAGATGGCGTTGATGAGGTCGGCGGCGGCGGCGATGGCCTGGCCGTCGGCGAGGGTGACGATGTTGGGGGAGTCCATGGCCACGACGTCCTCCGTGGTGAACCCGTCGTCGTCGCGGAGGAGCTCTTCGCTGCCGGCGGCGACCAGCCCCGGCAGGATCACCGTCCTGTGCAGCCCCGGGAGGAGGCGCTCCCTGTCGGTGTCGCCCTTCTCGCCGACGAGCACCGCCACCTTGGACAGGTCGATGCCCCACTGTATCGACAGGTACCTGAAAGATTGACGCGTCGAACGGTTAGAGACGACGAGATGGTGATGAGGTGGTGGTGGTGGCGTCGCCGGCGGCGTCTCACCTCAGCGCGCGCGGCCGGGAGGCGGAGAGCGGTATCACGTTGAGGCGCGTGCACGCGCGCGTGTAGACGAGGTTGCATCGGAAGCCGCGCATCCGCAGCGCCTGCCTGATCGAATCGATCTTCTTCACCTGCGACAATGGCAGCGGGATCAAGAACTGTGTCGTCATGGTGCTCGTGGCGACTGTGGTGCTCTTGCTCTGCTCCGATCTGCTTACCTTGGACGCGTCCTTGGCGGCGTAGGCGTGGCAGTGCACGGAGCAGGCGGCGGCGTCGACGGCGAGATCCGCCTCCTGCGCGCCATCGGCCTTCCCGAGCCTCGGCACCGCGGACCTCACGTGCTCTCCAGGCCACCGGAACGCCACGTGCCCGGCGTACTCCTCGTCAGCGGCGAGCTGCTCCCCCTTCCACGGGTAGCAGATCTCCGCGCCGCTGCTACAGATCAGCGCGTCGAAGCCGCCCGGGTCGGCGCCGCATGCCCTGAGCGCGTCGACGGCCTCGGTGATGGTCATGCCGGTGGAAAGAACGTATCCCCTCCCGCCGGCGCCGGCGCCGTCGTCGGCCGACATCGCCAACTCGACAACCTTCTTGAGCTGCTCGACGTTCGGCTTCCCGTCGTCGCCATAGCAGTCGACGGCGATGACGAGGAGGCTCTGACGCCGTCCCGGCGCGAACCCCAGCGCCCTGGCGGAGCTCGCCGCGGGCCTGTCCGTGGATCGGCGCCTGCGGAGCGCGTCCATGATGGCGGCGGCGGAGTCCCCAGCACTGAGGTCAGGCGACGCGGCGTCCACAGAGATGCGGAGCGAGAGATCGCGCAGCGAGTCGGAGAGCGGCTCGGAGGAGGCCGCGGCGGCGGCGGCGGCGGAGGCGGAGGCGGAGGAGGATGGGGTGGGCGGGACGCGGAGCAGCTGGTGCGGCGCCGGGTGGTCGCAGCTGGCGGCGACGTGGGAGAGGTAGAGGCGGCAATGGTGCGGCCAGGAGAAGCGGTGGATGTTGCGGAGGCCGTTGCGGCGGCACTCCGACCACCGCGCCTTGTCGGCGAGCAGGCTGAGCAGCGCGGCGGTGATCGCCGCCGCGTCGTGCGGGTCAACCAGCAGCCCGTTGCTCAGCACCTTGAGGATGTCCACCGGCCCGCCGTTCTTCGTCGCCACCACCGGCAACCCATATGCAGCAGCCTTCACACACAACAAAATTATAATCAAATACAAAATTTTGAATCCAAGAAGGAATTTCTTGGCCTTTATTGCTCGTTTTAAATTGCACTAGCAAGAGCCCATGCGTTGCAACTGAAAACGAATTGAGTTTCTCGTCTATTAAGTCAGTTAAACACATATTTAGTCTAATAAGTAGTACTTTTATGATTTTCCTTATGGAAAAACTAGGTGATTTATAAATTTATTAAGTAAAGCCAACATTGAAACGGAAGAGAATTTGTTGGAGGTTGGTGTAGCATTATAAATTATGAGTTCCAAATATTAGTGGTAGGAGTAGTGCGGCAGAATGGACACACCACTATTAACATTTTAAGTAGTATGGTATAGATATAGATAGTTTGCTAACACAGGGAATCAAGATAGTTTGACAAATTTTGACAAAATGGGTCAAATTTGAATTCTGTGCTTGGATTCTCACCTCTATGATGGTGAGGCCGAATGGCTCGACAAGAGCAGGATTGATGAACACGCCCTGAAAAAATGAAAAAAAAAAGAAATCATCAGCTCTGTTCTGCAACTTTGCAATTCCTCTGAATCAGTCGACGCAGACTGACCTTGGTCTTGGCGGCGAGGCGATAGATGTGCGGCACGTCGGTCTGCTTGTGGTGCTTGGGGTAGGCGACCTGGCCGTAGAGGTCGTACCGGTCGATCAGCTTCAGCACCGCCGTCAGCACCGTCGCCGCGCCGCCGGACATCTCCTCGATGTCGTCCCTGTTCCCCAGTATCAGCGTCTGCACGACGCACACCGACGTGTCGTGTCATGTCACGCTTGCCAACGCAACGCAATGCTGCTCCATGTACGTACGTACGTACCAGGTTGGCGAGCTCCCGGAGATGGCGGCTCTCGCCGTACGCCTTGAGCAGCGTGGTGACGTTCTTCTTCGGGTCCGGCCGCGACAGCGCCAGGATCATCGGCTTGTGCGGGTTCGTGAAGAATCTCAGCACCTCCGACCAGATGGGAGGGAGGGGCTTCTTGGCCTTGGTGGCGTTGATGAGCAGCTGCAGGTCGCCGGCGCCGTCGGCGGCGAGGTCCTGGGTGTCGACGTAGCTGAAGTCCATGCCGGGAGGGATGACGACCATGCGCGGCATGTAGCGGCCGAGGCAGCTGACGCCGCGGCGGCGGCGGACGCGGAGCTTGCGCTCCACCTTGAGGTCGAAGCCGTCGTAGAGCCCCCACTGCTCCTCGATCTCCTGCTTGGTGCTCGTCACCACCATGTCGGCGGCGTCGAGACCGGTCTCCTCGGCCTCGATCCGCCGCGCGATCTTGTACGTGCCCTGGATCTCGGCGCGCGGCATGCGCCCCAGCTTCAGCAGCTGCTCCAGCTTGTTCCGCCCCAGCGAGTGGCCCGTCATCACCATCGGCACGTTCAGCGCGCTCGCCAGCAGCGCCGCCACCTCCGCCGCGTCCGCATAGTGCCCGTGGATCACGTATGGCCACACCGGCGCCGCGCCCGCCCCGCCGTCGGGCGGCGACGGCGGCGAGAGCTGCTCGCCGAGCGCGCGCGCCACGTTGGTGACGTGAGCCAGAGCGCGGTCGACGAACTCCGGGATGTGCGGCCAGAGCGACTCCTTGGGGAGGTACTTGTCCCGGGGCCCGCACGGCAGCCGCACGATGTACGCGCCGCCGGACGAGTCGCCGGCGCCGTCTTCGTCGTCGGCGTCGGCAGCTGGCACCGTCAGCATCTCGACGGGCTCGCCGTAGGTCCAGTCAACGTCCGGGCAGGAGATCTGCCGCGTCAGCAGGTCGACGCGGTGCACCCCCGGCGTCGCCGCCAACGCCCGTGCCAACTCCACCACGTACTTCACCTGACACGACACAAACCCATTTCAAACGTCACAAATTTCGTCAATTTCTACAAGAAACTGAAATATTTCTAGTAAAATTTGTCAAATTTCTCCATGTTTCGAGCAGCGCTAACCTGGCCACCGGTGTCAGAGTCTCGGCCGAGCTCCATGTTCTCGCCACGCACGAGCCCATGAATGCTAAACATGAACACAAATACAAATTAAAATCAAATTAATATCACATCCTTTTAAAAAAAAACACAAATTAATACCACAATACCACATCACTTAGTCGTGGCAATGAGTCAGCGGTGAGTAATTAGCGTTGAGGAAGTCAGTGAACGTGGTGACGTGGCAGTGACAGTTGAGTTAGTTGGTCGGTTTACCTGATGAGCACGATGTAGAGGTTCTGATCGGTGGTGACCTCCTCCTCCTCGTCGGAGACGATCCGGGGGTCGGAGTTGATCCCGGCGAACCGGCTGAGCTGATGCGTTGGCTGCTGGGGGTGGTGGCCGCCGTTGTCAGCCGCGGCGGCCGCCGCAGGGGGGTGGGTGTCCGGCTTGCCGTCCTTCTCCCCCTCCGAGAGCTCCGAGAGGTCGGCGGCGGCCTCCCGGCTGCCCAGCTCCTGCTCCAACCGCCGGCGAGACAGCTGTCGCGAGAATTCCCACTCCACCTGCAAATACCATATCAACCGTCCATTTTCAGATGTAGGTTTCATCAACGGTTGCGAAAACAAGACAAAAAAGGATATGGTTTCATAAACAGAGATGTTTTTTTTTCTCCATGCTTCACCATTTTGAACAACGTGATTTTAGGCACTTTTTTTTAAAAAAAAGGAAATTTACACGAAACAGTTTAATCTCATGAGGAAAACGTAGGAGTTTCACGCGTTTTAAACCAGGCTTAAAGCACAGAAAAGGTATGATCCGAACCGCTTACCTGTTCGATTGCTTCGAGATCTGGACAACTCATGCTAAAATGGTAAACCATGGTAACACAAACTGGAGATTGCTGTTTATGTTCTTGTGTAAAAATGACTTGAAACTTGTTGACTACACCCAAACAATAATGAAGGCAGTTGCCTCTGGATAACTGGATATCAGCATATATATATAACACCAAACAACTAGTTAACAGGTTTGACAGAGTATTTGGTCATATTTTCAACATGGATGCTGCATATCAAGAAGCCAAGCAGGGCACCTTAAATGCAGTTTTTTTCCTTTTTTTTTTTGCAGCAAGTGAATCCCTGATTTACACGCATCCAATAAGGCGTAGAGTTGATCTAACCAGCAATAAATCCATGTGCCAAATTGTCAAAAGCATGGCTCATAATGACTAACAAAGTGAGAATTGATGCAACATTCACTGCAACTAGCTCTGTTTCTCTCTGTTTTATCCGTTCAAATTCTGCAATTTGGCGCTGCCTGCCTTCTCCAAGCGGACAGAGGAACATTCCGGCGACTTGGCATGCAGGCAACCATTGGCCATACCCTCCCAAATTTTTTTTTTCAAATCGCCACATTTTCAAACTGACTAGACTCCAAGTCGGCCCAGGATGAAAATATGATCACAAATTAAATGGGACGTGTCAAAGTGCCCTTTGGGCCAGGCTAACTTTGATCAGGCCTACACTACTTGACCCGTTCTTGAAACACCGAAATTTAACATGAATTTCACACGAAACAGTACAATTTTTTTCTCGCGGTGGGAAATTTTGCATAGTCGACTGTCGACATCCTCTCATTAATTTTCTAGATTATCTAGCGGGTGCACACGTGTATGCGTGTGATGTAGTTTATGGTCTGAAAGTAATCGTGGATTACATAGCACACGCACACGTAGATTTGTGCGGCATAAATTGTTATTATGGCCTAAAAGCGGTGTCAAGGTATGCTTTGACCGAGAATTTCAAAAAAAAATATAAATTAAAGAGGTAGAGGGAAAAAAACGAAGAAGTAGAGAGTCGTATAGGCGAGAAAAAGTTGGAGGAAAAGCAGAGCAAAGTGAAGCAAGCATCCATGGCGTACCTGCTTCTTCTTCCTCGCGACGTTCCAGATCCTCCAGCACAGGTTCTCCAGCCGGTTGTTCCTCTCCTGGCTGTTCCTCATCGCCACCACCTGCACCCACCCACCACCGCCGCCGATCAGTCAACAACCGGCCGGACACGCCGTCGATATGAACGATCGATCGATCGCTCGCCGGCGAGCGAACGGCGACGGCGGCGATACGAGCTTATCACAAACCTTTGTCCATGTCTTGTGGAGGTCGCGGTCGTCGAAGCGGCTGACGACCTCCTCCACGAAGTACCTCGTGGGGCTGTACGTCGCAGTCGTCGCCACCGCCGTGGCGGCCTCCTCCGCCGGCAGCAGCGGCGGCAGCTGCACCGCCGCTGCCGCCTGCTGCTCCCGCAGCTTCACTCCGGCGTCCAGGATCGCCTCCAAGTACCCGTTGATCCACTCGTTCCCCACCGCCATCCTCCTCCTTCTCCCTCGCCGCCGGCGAAAAAATTAATCGGAAACTATAATTTGCTGATTAGGCGTCACCGAGGAGTGGTGCAGGGGACGGAGGAGGAAGAAAGGCTTCCGCCATTATATCCACCTCGAGCAGAGGCAGAGCTGGCACCATATATATTTTTCTAAATTATCTCTCTTTTTTCATATATATATTTATACATTTTAAATTTTATTCTATATCTGGTGTTTTTTTACAACTCATTTCCTTTATTCTAATTCTCTTTTGAGAGGGAATTTAGTAATAGTAATATTATTGTTTTTTAGGTCTATTTTTTCATATATATTTTACCTTTTTAAAATTATTCTCTCTGGTGTTTTTTTACAACTCATTTCCTTTATTTTAATTCTCTTTTGAGAGGGAATTTTAGTAATAGTAATATTATTTTTTTAATAATTTTTTTGTTTTTTTGTTTTTGAGGGCGTGGGGATTCTACGGCGGTTATGGTGTTGGCTATCTAATCTATCTCCTTGGAGGGATATGGGAGGAGAGGAATAAAGCGCGCCAAAAAGCGAAGAAAAAGAGAATATATTTTTCACATTTGTGCGTGTGCGCAGCTAGTATACGTGGTACCTAGAGCATATGCCCGTGTAGGAGTAGAACAGTGCTAGAAGACTACTGGTGGGTCGGCAAATGGATGGGCGAGCTGCGTGCATGGCATTGGCACACGTATCAACCAAACGACATCATGGAGTAGAATTGCATATGCCCCTAGCATATGCCATTTTGATTATTGTCTTGTTGAATGCATCTTGCTACTCCCTCCGGTTTCACGATTTTTATCATTTTGGAGGTCTTATTGTACTATTTATTTTAATATATATAAAAATAAGTAAGTATTTTTTTAAAAGACTAACGGATACATTTTGTTTTAGTGTGTTCAAACTAAAGTATTTTAAAAATTATTTATAGTCAAAGTTTTAATAATTTGTCTTCAACCTTATCAAAAAAGACATGGATTATCGAATATGAGGGACTGTATATTTCGTGGATAGTTGTTTTTCCTCTAATGGAGAGTCCGAAACAGCATAACCAACTGCTCCATCGATTTCAAATTACTTGTCAATCTAGTTTTTCTTAGGTAAAACATTTATATTTTTACCATATATTTATAGTAATTCATGTAATCTAACTTAATACTCCTCCGGCTTAAAATATAAGGCGGCCGTAATTCAAGAAAAAAACATTTATAAACTTTTACGAATAACTAAATAACAGTATATATGTTTTGTTTCATCCATGTGACATCACTAGGCTCGTATTTAAAAGTTCTATATTACAATGTTAATTTTGTAGCTGATAATTGTCAGTGTTAAGAATAAGGCATATCTTTTATACATGAGTTCGTGGTATACGAAAATACCATATACCTAATAGTATACGAGAAGGTATCCTTTGGTTAAGAAAATACGACGGATAAAGAAGGAAATTATCTTTTCGGAATAGAAGGTATTTTAGATAAGGAAGGATAAGCGGAGTCCTACTCGAACACTACAAGGACTGCTCGGATCGTATCTATACTTGTCTTCCTAGTTCTACTTGAATAAGGGGATACTAAGGATATAAATACAAGACCCCCTAGAAGAAGGGGACACGCCAAGTTAGAATACATGCTTAGACAAACCTAATCTAGAGCCACAAAAATCGACATAAGGGATCTAGAACCTTCAATCTCGCCGAGTTTGTATTCGAGAAAAAAAAAGACTACACTAGCCGTCAACTACATGTGAAAGCTCTATGCCGCCAAGCCAACATCAACTAGATTATATCATCTCATATACTGTACTCGTGTGATATTAATATATAAAAGCCACACCGGGTTTGGTCAATAGGAGTAGGGTTATTACCTGTCAGTTAATACGCTCGAACCTGTATAAAAATTCCTGTCTCCCATCTTTTTTACCTTAATCTCGCGTATACCTTGGTTCCAACAATCCTCATACTCTACAAATACCATTTTCGGGTATAGCCCGTCGACAGTGACGCGCCAGATAGGGGACTTGGTGCTAAAGGATTTCGACAAGATGGGTTCAAGAGGTGGATTTTCCGACGACAAACTCTTTTGACGACTTCGGCTTTGGAACATACGATCCGACTGGAGTGCCTTCTCCTATGGAGTTGGACTCTCGTCATCTTAATCTTTGTCAAGACATCGCCACTATGTATTTTTCGATGAGGGATACTTCAACGGCTTTGGCTCTGAGATATATGACCCGATCGGAGTACGTCGCCGTCAACAATTTCATCTATCAAGATCAACCAAGCTTCGAGACATCTCCGCTACCGCGAAGGACATCAACTCAATATTGTCAGACACGAGACCTTGATCCGTGCCGATCACTCCCAAACTAACAACCGCCACCCAAAGATTCTACCGTTCATTAGACAATTGTGGCTCTACACATGTTGGCATGACCAGATCAAGCACCTGCCCTGAGTTCAACCTGCACCAAGGCATTGCGAGGCGTAGGTTTGACGAGTCCGAGCCGAAAACGTCATCCACCAAGCCAAGCATGTCAGCGTATGCTAGTTCTGTTCCACACCACCTGAGAACGTGCACAGGAGAAAAAGCAAGCAACATTGTTTTGCATTGCAAAGAGTTCTTACGCACCCTTATCAAAGAGATTAAAGAAAAATCAACCAAAGCTTCGTATTATTCCGGGATCTTGTTATGCATACACAAACAGCAACCAGAAAGCATACACAAGTACGTATCAATACAGGCAATTGGTAGATTAATTTATCAAATCAATCTACTAATTTCGTAGGTATATCCGGCATATATCTACACAGGTACGTAATATTTTATATATAATTTACGTATCTATTTTCATATCTATAATTTTTTATGTTTACGTGGAGCATGTTTTTTATACAATATCTGTTATACAGACGTCTCCTATGTTAAGCCGACTATGATCTAACACTGAGGGTTTGCTTTGTTTTTTCTATATAAATCATGCTTGTTTACAGTATACATAGTACCTGAATTCAATCTAAATCTGTCCATTATATCCTGACAATGCTAGACGATTTATACAATTTTCTGAGTACATATTTGGGGCGGTGGCCGTGGGTGTGTGGATGGATAAGCTTGGCCACTCAGCTAAGAAGGAAGAGAGACCAAGTTGTTTTAGCTCTCCTTGTCCGCTCTGCCTTTTTTCATGGCCTGCGTGAGTGAGAGAGAGGTGAGGAGGGAGACGGTAAAATAATAACATCGCTTTTCATGACCTCAAGTGCGATTTATAAATAAAAAACAATACTCTTTCAGAATAAAATAATAACATCAGTTTTCTTGATTTGGATATGACATCGTCTTCCATAATTACAATATATAGTATAATTTCTATGTCCCATGATTTAGATGTGTCGGCACTATAATATATTATATGTGTCAGTTTTTAAATTAATTGGTATCGGTTCTTTAGAAAACCGATATCTACAATGCTGGTTTTGGTTTTTTTAACTAGGACCTATAGTTACGAAAATGTGCTAGTTCTATATTTTTTCATTTCGTGGAGATAGGGAAAAAGTCCATAGATATAAGATATCGGTGAAAGAACAAACTCATTCTCCATCGATCTCTACCTCCCGTTGCAACATACAGACATTTTTTCTAGTTTGTAAAATCAAATAATAATAAGATATCGCATGATTTCATACGTCAACTGATCCAAAAGAATATTGACATTCAAAAATTTAAATTTTTGGCTCAATACATGTCTATTTCTGCTGAAATTAATGTTTTTCATGATCGTAATAAGAGTGAAAAGGACACTCGCCGCCGGGAAAATAAATTTTCATATAATCACAAAAAATAATTTCACAAATACACGTGCATGGAACATAACGGTGCGTCGTCGTTCCTAAATTAATTACGTGCCAGGTGCTCTAAAGAACGTAGCAAATGATATTCAGTTGAAGTTGCCAGAATAGATTGATGCGTGTCCCAGATGGTAATTACCGATGACGTACACCCGTCTGGTTTATTCTTAGGTGGCGTTTAGTTTATGAGTTTGGCTGAGATTTTCAACCAAGAAAGACCATTAATATATAATTAATTGATTAATTAAATATTAACTATTATAAATTCAAATACTTCATCCGTTCCAAAATATAACAATTTCTCTGCTTATATTTTTTTTTCAATCAATCACAATCTTTCACCATTCAAATTCTTTACCAAATTTCTTTTCTGAATCAATCACAACTTTCTTCTACTTTAATTATACTTACTTTATTAATACCAGTGCCAAAATCTAAAACTCTAAAACTCTATATATATTTTGAGACGAAGGTAGTATAAAGTTATTCGATTTTAAAATAGATTTTTATATAATTTTTATGAAATCTATTATTTAACGGTTTGGAAAGCTAGTTCAAGCAGAACAACGAAAAAGTTGTTTAGAACTTTTAGCCTTAGTGGCAACAACGTCATCGATCGATCTTTGACAACGAGACGTAGAGGTGTGTCGTTCTGTGGATTCTGTCGTACTTGGAGCCAGATACATGAACGAGCTCAAAAGAGACTGTTGCCCGATGTTTGACGCATGATCTTCGATCGGTTGTCGCCGACCAATATCGTACGTTCAACATCTCATCATGTAGCAGCCTTAAGTAGTGAAAGAAACCTTCGTGACAGAGCAACACACGGATGTTAATTATTCGTGTAAGTTATGGATTTTTTCCATTATCTAATAAATCATAAAAGCACACTATTACAAAACTCCTAATAGGGATATCCATATAATGCTTTTCTCATCCTAATAGTTGGGTCTAAAACTAAAAACCGATACCTATAACTTTTTATTGGTGCCGATTTATCTATTTATTTTTTAATAAACTGATACTCATAAGCAAAGGCTAGGTGATGTATTTTAAAAAAATTGGTACTTTATGGACGGACCGAGCCGACCACCAACAGGCCATCCTTTTTTTATCTATGATGTCATTATAGCTCTCTCTCTATCTCGCGTCCTCCTCGCCTCTCCACTCCTCACTCGTTCGCCTCTCCACCTCTCACTGTCTCCCTAGCCCTCCCTCCCCCCGTCGCCGCCGCTGATAATCACCATCGCCTATAGTACCTCGTCCTTGCCACCTCCATCACCGCCTTCTCTGCCTATGGCACACGGTATATTGATGGCACCGATATCACCTACGGTATATTGATGGCACACGGTATATTGATGGCACCGATATCACCTACGGGCTCCCCTCACCTTCCCATGGCGGTGGTGGTCTCCCCACATGAGGTTGGGCGCGCCAGATCTGGCCGATGCGACTCAATGGTAGCTAGATCCGACCACCATGGGCACAAGGGTGGCCAGATCCACCCTCTATGACCTCAAGGGCAGCGGCTGTCACGTCCCGATTTTTCTTTGAAATTAAAAATTATTTAATAATGCATTTCTACAATTTATATTAAATTTTAAAGCTAAATATCAATTGTATTAAATGAGGGAAATAAAATTTCCTTTAAAAATCATGGTTGGGAATATTTTTGTAATGTTCTCCATGCCCTAAAGTACTCTCTGAAATTTGTCATGATTTTTTAGAGCTCAAGAAGTAGTTTTAATAATACAAAGTTCATTTAATCAATTAATTCAATTGAAAACATATAAAAAAAACCCCTTCTAGCTTTGGGCCGTTTATGGCCTAAAGTCTGCTTTCGCTCCCTCGCTGCCCGCTCGCCCTCTCTCTCCCTCGCGGCACACCAGCCCATCTCCTTCCGCCGGCCCATCTCGCCCACGCCCCTCCTCCTTTCGCTGACAGGTGGGACCGTGTCAGCTTCGGCTTCAACCTCCAACTAAGAAGGCCGGAGGGAAGCAGGCTGCCAGCGCCGTTCGATCGCGCGCCTATGTTCCCCCTCCTGTTTTCAAACCCTTGAGGACCGATCACTGCCACTCCCCCGCCCATCTTCCCTACTCCTCCCGTGGAAAATGGTGCCGTTTCGAGCCCCGATTTCCCAAAGTCGCCACCCCACCCTACCGGTCGTTGCCGCCTCCTTCCCGCTTTGCTCGGCCACGATCTCATCTCCTTGAGCCTACAAACATCTTTCCCATGGCTCCCTTTCTCGTTCCTCCCCTCACCCGTGCTCCTTGTGCCCTATACTGCACTCCCCACGACGAGCCCAAGCTCTAGCACTTGCCGCTGTGCTCTGACTGCCGCTTGCCACTGCTCCCACCGTCACCGTGTTGCATTGCAGGCATCGCCTCGCCGTGCCTCACCCCGGCCGTCGCTCTGCTTCTCCAAATCACCGCCGAGCCACCACTCCCACCAACTAACCGAACCCGCCACCGCTCCTACCGCCTCCAACGACTTCGCCGGCGATAGGAGCTATACTGGGCCGCTTCACCTCCTTCCCCGTCTCCGCAACGTTGAGTCGCACCTCACTCGTCCCTCTGTTGTCGCCTATCGAGGTGAGCTCCACCCTGCGCCGCCGCCATCGACCGGTTCTTCCTGCCGCCTCGCGCCTTCCCTTCCTCGCCTAATCCCGTCTTCTCCTTCCTTAGGTCGAGAAGAAGCCCGTCCGCCTCTTCTTGAGCGCCGCCTGTCCGCTATCGCAAAGACCTCCGCCACCAGCTCCTTCTCGCCATCGGCCGCTTCTTTCACTGTTGGCCACTCGGTGAGCCCTTCTCTCCCTCTTTGTTCCGTCGCTTCCCCGTGCGTGTTGCCGCCTCCTAGCCGGCCGGTCGATGAGCCCGCCATGCTTGCCTGTGGCCATTCGAGCTACCTCGGGGCGGATCAGAGTCGTTCGTGTGGCCAACATGTCAGTGCCCTGTCAGCGCCACGTGGTGCACCCGCTTGGCCACACGTGGACTTGTTCCACCTTGCGCCACCCTTTGAGTCATCGACAGGTGAGGCCCACTGGTCGACACCACTCCCCTCTCGGCTGACGCCATAAATCATGTTAATTACGTAATAAATCATATTTAATTCTAGAAATTCATTTAAATGGCTCAAATTCTAAAATTCATAACTTAGTCATACGAACTTCAAATTGGGCCATTCAACTTGCAAAATTTGTCTAAAAGTTGAGCTCTACATGTTTGTTTGCTTTTCATATAATGTTTGTTTGGTTTTATTAGAGTTTTTCCTCATTCTACGTGCTAGCATGTAGATTTCGTCGTTTCAGAAGATCGCGTCCGCAAGGAAAAGATTTCGGAGGATTAATTGAAGAAGCAAGGCAAGTGACACATCCCTCCTTGAGCATGTTGAACCTAATTTATAAAATGTTTACCGTTTACAAATAAATTACATTAGAATTAGGATTACCTATCTGCTCGCTTGTGCCATGTTTACTTGATATTCATCCTTTGTTAAACTTGGGTGATAATTTGACTAGTTTGTATCACTTATATTGACCTTGCAAGAATTAGGATATGCTTAGCCATGCTTAATTACCACTAGCTTATCTAATGGGTAATCACACTATCTACTCTTAGCATCTTGATGAGCTGCGAGCTTGAGACACATGGCCATGTTTTATTGGTCATAATTATTCAACTAAAATGTGACTTCATGGTGGGCTATGGGTGCATGGTTTTGATTGTCGCACCCATGGCAATTAAGGATCAGTTCACGGGAAATCCCTGAAAGATTTACCGTATTTACCACAAGTAAACGTGGGCTACTATTAGACTTGTAGTATAGCTTTTCCCTTTTTGACACACCCAAGCGAGGGTGGGTGTGATAGAGTTGTGTCGGTCCCAGCTTAAGGGTTGATCTGCTGTCGGATTCACCGCGGCACACGGGAGGGAGGGGGTGCCTACCCTGGTTTAAGGGTGGGGTTAAAACCTTGGCATGGTGTGCTTGGTAAGGGGGAGATATGCAAAGGGTCTTGTCATAATCACTCGCATGATGATGTGTCAGGCATGGTACGGTGACATACGATGGATTATGTCTTGTGGGTACAGTTGTGCACCTCTACCAGAGAAAAACTATTCGAATAGCCGTGCCTGTGGTTATGGGCGATCGACCAACTTCGTCGTGATTAGTCCTACTCTATTAATTAACTTGACTTAATGAATTGGTATAACTCAGGTGGTATGGTTGGGCTTGTTTAATGTGGTGTAGCGTTGTTCAGTGGAGATTTAATCTTGCCTTAATTAATTGAACTGTTTTATTGTTTTCAATTATAAACATTTACAACTGACTTTATGCAAATAGCCACAAACCTCCCTTTGTCCCCCCTTGTATGTCTGCATTATTGGTATGGCTTGCTGAGTACGGTGGTTATACTCAGCCTTGCTATTATTCCCCCTTTCAGACATGTATTGCTTCTATATTGAAGATGGTGTTAGAGGACTAAGGCTTATACCCCAGTTGAGTTTTTACCTTTGGAGTGAAGCTGAAGCCCAGCTAGGATCATCCCCTTTTCTGCTGCTGCTTTTTTTTGGTGTCAGGACTAAGTGATTCTTCTGTAAGTATTTACGCTTTATTTACATTTGGATCTGTATATTAATTTATCATTTTGTGTACCCTGGCTTGATTTATGGACAGAGATTTCTACACAAAATAGTATAAAAATTTGGCTAAATTTCTGGGCGTGACAGTGGCCTCTCCTTGATGTCATCGAGTGCAGAGAAAGAAGAAGCATGCCGACGGTAAGTCCTTCATGGCGGCTTCTCCTACCTCTTCTGGCTCTAGCAACAACAACAGTGTGGGCGAGAGTGTGGCCGACGGTGGTTTCAGTTTGTGTATTCTTGATTTCTTCATGAGTTGTGGATGTTCTTGATTCGTAGATGTTGTTTCTGTGATATTCTTGATACGTGATGTCACGTGCAGCGGGAGCGGTCGCTCAAAGCAATCGACTTGACATCGAGTCAGGGTTTCTTTTTGTTTTACTTTTTGTCTTGCCTACCCCCATTGATGATGGTTCTCAACTCCGCCACCAATGAGAGGGCTGATCAGTGCCGCTAAGCAATCTGCACCTTTTAGGGGTTCTGTAATAGTGTCATCTACTTGTCGGTTTTTTTCTAAATTCTTAGAACCTGCTGAATTAATAAATCGGGCAAATTGTTTAGGCATGTGCTTGGACAACATACCCATGCGTTTGTGTATGGCCATGAGTGTGATGTGTGCGCATCTAACTCGTACTTAAAAAAAAATCAAGATCAGGGTGAACTTCGAGTTTCTTTTCCTTGTTGCAAATTAAGGAAGAAATTATAGAACCAACCCCTTTATAATATCAGTAAAAGGACAAAGTTGTTGTTGGTCAATTTTAATTGTGTGTGTATTTAAGGGGGCCACTAAAAATTAATGCTCACGTCCTTTGCATCAACTAGAAACACTTATAACCAAAGAAAGAAAAAACAGAATCGGGATATATCATGCCAGGACCAATCGACCATGTAATTTGTACATGTGTCAAAGACTCAAAGCGGAAGACTAAGGTGACCAACAAGTGTTTGTTCTTGATGTAGACAAAATCAATAACTCGACCACTCCTCCCCCCCCCCCTGCCCCCCTTTTTTTTTCCCAATTTTTCGGGAAATTCAGTTTGTTTGTAATGGCCGTGCCCGTCACTACCACACAAAAGGGTCGTTTCAATCGGTATGGCCTTCACGCGACTCATGAGCAGAGGTCAGTTATCAAGTGAGTCATCTCAAACGGTAAACCGTTGCAAAACAAAAGTACACCTGTTGATGTTCTTCGTATATAACCGCCTGTGGAACAAACATCTATAATTCCACACAAAAGAATGTTGAAAATTTATGTGCTCTCCAGACAAAAGAACTGATTTAAAAGAGGCTGCAATTGTAAGGTATATCCATACTGGGCCTATTAATATTACCTATGGGTACTAGGCCTAGTGAAAGCAGATCAATGAGCTGGGCATCAACCTAAACAGAGTATCTACAAGCAAGTGACAACCACCATACAATAGATCAGAAAGTAGAGTAACGCAACTCTATTGATTGAGCTCTGGTGAGAGCTGCTCTAGTGCCCACGTTAAGTGTCCTCGAACAGAGCCACCAGCTGATAGCGGAGCATGGCGGTGTAGGCGGTAAAAGTGGTGCTCGTGTGTAGAGGGAAGAAGAAGGAGGGAGGAGTCGAGGAGAGGAAGAGAGAAGAAAGGGGGAAGTGTCGATAGCAGGCGGCTTGCTGGTTACCCAAGTGGCAGCAGCTCATTGCCTTCCATCGGTGCGTGTGGGCATGAGACAGAATACAACATCAGAGCCTCGAACTATCACTACTGGGGAATCCATCTTTAGTCCCAGTTTGCAACCCCTTTAGTTCCGGGTTGTAAACCGAGACACTGATTCTTGGACTAAAGATAGGCATCTTTAGTCCCGGTTGAAATAACCGGGACTAAAGATCCATCGTTAGCCTCGGTTGGTGTTACAAACCGAGACTAAAGATGGACACCATGGACACGATGTAGCGCTTGCACCATAGTATAATGGTGTGGGCGGTGTCTCCTAGTTTCGTCTCTTCGTCTCCTCCGAGGATGTCCAGCTCGAGGTCCTCGAACCCTCGTTCCACCAGTTCTACTTTGACCTTAGAGCCCAATCCTTCACCTTTTGCTTTTCTGCCTCAGGGACCATGAATGTCTCAAGCATCGTGGTCCACAACATTTCTTTCTCTGTATCAGGGAGATAAGGTTGTTACTCCTCATCCCTATATGCCCTTGTTTGGCGCCAGTTTACTATGCTGATGGGCACGTGATCCCTCACAACACAACCGCTGTGTGACACAAACTTCGTTGCTGCATCGACAGGGGCAACTGGTCAGCCGTCTTGATTCACTTCAGTGATAATGTGTCTCCCCTCCACCTTCCTCGTGATACCTTGTTGTCCGCGTCCCCTCTTCTCTCCAACAGCCGGTTGGCTGTCACTATTCTCCTCGTGCCCCTCCTCGTTTCCCTCCTCATTACCCTTCTCATTGCCCTCTTCGTTCAAATACTAGTTAGGATCCTCGTTCCCATCCTCGTCCACCTAGTATTGGTTGCTGCCCTCTGCGATCTGGTCGTAGATGATCTGTTCATCATCGCGATCGACCATCTGTTCATAATATGAACGAGGCATATTGTTATATATATATTGACATTCTCGAGATCTACGATGACCAGCTAATTTCCACCTACCTAAGAAATATGAAACCTACGTTAAATTTCACCTAGTTAAGAAATATGAAACCTACATGTGTACATTTTAAATACAGCTAATACATTTCATAGGATTATATGAAAACTTTTATAGTTTCATGTAACTTGCCTTAGTTTTGCTTGGAGGCCTTGGGACCACGTAAGCTTGAGCGACGTCAGTGGTCAGCAGCTGGACCAGATAATTCTGATAATAAAAAAATAATTAGTTAAAACATGTAGATTGCATATACATCGGTACTGAAAGTCGTGAAAGTCATTCGGTCATTCGGTCGTGAAAGTCGTTCAGTCCTTAAACTCGTTAAAGCCGGTAAACTCGTTTGGTCGTGAAAGTCACTAAAGTCGTTAAAGTCGTTCGGTCATGAAGGTCGTGAAAGTCATTAAACTCGTTAAAGTCATTCGGTCGTGAAAGTCGCTAAACTCGTTAAAGTCGTTAAACTCGTTCGGTCCTGAAAGTCGCTAAAGTCATTCGGCCGTGAAAGTTGCTAAAGTCGTTAATGTCGTTCGGTTGTGAATGTCGTTGTGGTTGTTAAACTCGTTAAAGTCGTTCGGTCGTGAAGATCGCTAAACTCGTTAAAGTCATTAAACTCATTCGCTCCTTAAACTCGTTCGGTCGTGAAACTCGTTAAACTCGTTCGTTCACGTTCGATCGTTCAGTCGTTCACGTTTGGTCGTTCGGTCGTTCATGTTTGGCCCGCGGCGGTGGCAGGAGTGGCGGCGCTGACGGTGTGCGGCAGCCGGCGTCGGCCATGGCGGTAGTGGCTCGGCGGCGTCGGTAGTGGCGGCATGCGGCGGTGGTGGCGGCGGCGGTGGCAGGAGTGGCGGCGCTTGGCGGCGCTGACGGTGTGCGGCAGCCAGCGTCGGCCATGGCGGTAGTGGCTCAGCGGCGTCGGTAGTGGCGGCATGCGGCGGTGGCGGATGCGGCGGTGGCGTCGTGCAGTGGCGGCGTGCGGTGGCGGCTGTGGCCGCCCGAAGGAGAGAGAGATCGGAGAGGGAGAGGGATAGATCGGGCCTAACCAGCTTGAAGCGAATGCGGCGACGAGGGGTGTCCTCATTTGATAGGAGGATGCTCGGGTCAACCGTCACCGCGAACGGTGGTTGCCCGTCAAACTGATCGTAATTTTCATCAATCTTGTCGTCGATTGCGACGATTTTCCTTTTGCCTGGTAGAACCACGTGGCGCTTTGGCTCGTCGGGCCCTTTCCCCTTCTTTGGTTTGCTGGACATGTCGTTCACGTAGAAAACTTGCGTTACATCATTAGCTAGGATGAATGGTTCGTCTGAGTATCCAACCTTGTTAAGGTCAACCGTTGTCATCCCACTGTCATCAATCGTTACGCCTCCACCAGTTAGTCTAACCCATTGGCACCGAAACAGAGGCACCTTCAGAGGTCCATAGTCGAGTTTCCATATCTCGTCAATGCCACCATTAATACGTGCTGGTTGTTCCATCATATCTCATGGCATCGATACGAACAACACTGTTCTGGTTCGTGCTTTTTGTGTCTTGGGCTCTTGTGTAAAATGTATACCCATTGATTTCATATTCTTGGAATGTCAAGATCGAGCAAGATGGTCCCCTCGCCAAGAAGGCTAGTTGTTGGTCAATCTTTTCGTTACCCATGAGATGTTGTCGCAACCAAGCGAGAAAAGTATCAATGTGATGGCGTGTAATCCAGGCATCGGACTTTCCGATATTTTGGAGTGAACAATTGCCAAGTGCTTCTCGATGTAAGGAGCCACCAACGAAGATTGTTGCAAAACCGTGAAATGTGCTTTACGAAATAAATTATATCTACAGTCATTATTGCTTTCCTTCCAAGAGTCCCCTTTCCCCATAGTCTCCCTTCGTGGCTTGATTCGGGCACCCTGATATGACCTTTTTTGTTCCATACCCCTTGGCGATGCTTGCCTCTGGACGAGAACGGTTACGAATGTATTTCTTCAGAACGCCCATATACCTCTCGAAAGGGAACATGTTGTGTAGGTACATAGGACCGAGAATATAGATCTCTTTAACAAGATGATATAGAAGATGCGTCATTATATTGAAGAAGGATGGTGAAAAGATCATCTCAAAGATGACAAGACATTGCACATGTCATTTTCAAGGGCTATTAAATTGTCTAGATCGATGATCTTCTGTGAAATTATGTTGTGGAAAGCACATAACTTTGTTGTTGTTGTCCGGATATTATCAGGAAGGATACCTCGAATTATAACAGGAAGCAGTTGTGTCATCAACACGTGGCAGTCATGAGACTTTAGGTTTGTGAACTTCTTCTCCTTCATGCTTATTATTCCTTTTATATTCGAGAAGTATCCAGATAGTAACTTGATGCTCTCCAAACATTCAAACATACTTTCCTTCTCTGCTTTGCTCAGAGTATAACTGGCCGGACTCAAGTAATGGCTTCCTTTCTCCTTTGGTTTCGGATGAAGGCCGTTGCATTTTTTATATGCTTTAGATCATTTCGTGCTTGAAGTGTATCTTTCGACTTCCCATATACACCTAGAAAGCCCAGCAGGTTGACGCAAAGGTTCTTAGTGAGGTGCATCACATTGATTGCATGGCGGACGTCCAAGACTTCCTAATAGGGTAACTCCCAAAAAATAGACTTTTTCTTCCACATCACCGCGTGACCATCTTCACTTGCTATAGGTTTGCTGCTAGGTCCCTTTCCAGATACTACTTTTAGATCTTTCACCATAGTAAACACGGCTTTTTCGTTATGATGTTTATGCTTAGTATGGTGGTCTGCCTTCTATTCAAAATGCTTGCCTTTCTTCCGGACAGACAGGGTAGCTTGCAACAAGAAATCAATGATGACCCATGTACACAACCTTCCTACAATGTTTCAGATACATACTTTCAATTTCATCCATGCAGTGGGTGCAAGCCTGTACCCCTTTTTTGACTGTCCGGATAGGTTGCTAAGTGCGGACCAATCGTTAATGGTTACGAACAGCAACGCTCGTAGGTTAAATTGCTCCTGTTTGTCCTCATCCCACACGGTGACATCTTCTTTCTTCCACAAAAGTTTAAGATGTTCAACCATTGGTATTAGGTACACATCAATGTCATTACCAGGTTGCTTTAGGCCTTGAATAATAATCGGCATCATGATGTACTTCTGCTTCATGCATAGCCAAGGGAGGAGGATGTAGATACACATGGTCACATGCCAAGTGCTATGGCCACTGCTCATCTCTTGAAATGGATTCATCCCATCCGTACTTAAACCGAACCTTATGTTTCGTGCATCCTATCCGAAGTCTTGATATACTTTGTCGATGTTTCGCCACTGCGACCCATCAGCTGGGTGTCTCAGCATCCCATCTTGTTGACGTTCTTCTGTGTGCCAGCGCATCATTCTTGCATGTGCTTTGTTCCTGAACAATCGTCTCAGCCATGGTATTATAGGGAAATACCACATTATCTTAGCAGGAATTCTCTTCTTTGAAGGTTGTCCGTCAACATCACCTGGGTCATCTCATCTAATCTTGTATTGTAGTGCCTTACAAATAGGGCATGCTTCTAGATTCTCGTACTCCTCACTGCGATAGAGGATACAATCGTTCGGACATGCGTGTATCTTCTGTACTTCCAAACCTAGAGGGAAGACTACCTTTTTAGCTTCGTACGTCGTTTACGTCAATTCGTTTCCCTCCGAAAGAATGTTCTTTACGAGTTTCAGTAACTTGCCAAATGCCTTGTCACTCACACCATTTTTTGCCTTTCATTGCAAGAATTCTAGCGTGGTACCTAACTTTTTGTGGTCCACTAACATACGCTCCAAATTCTGGACCTCCTTTTCACTTTCGCAGTCCTTCTTTACGTTACACAACATTTGACCAAGATCATTCGCCCCGTCGTTATCTTCATCAGCCCCGTCCACCTCGCCTGTTGTATTTTCTTCAAATCCACCGTATTGAGCCCAGTCAGGAATGTTCGCGTCTTTTTCTTCATCATCTTCCATTGTAACCCCTAACTCTTCGTGCAATGTCCAATAATTATAGCTAGGCATGAATCCCAACTCAAACAATTGGACATAAATAGTTTTTGATGTAGAATACTCCTTCTGATTTTTGCACTTTTTGCATGGACAACATATAAAACCCTTATGCTTGTTGGTATTGGCAACACTCAAAAAATAAGACACGCCTTCAATAAACTCTAACGACCGTCGGTCCGCGGTGTACATCCATTGCCGATCCATCTACCTGAAATGCACAAAAATCGTAAAAAAAATCCATGAAAGTCAAACTAATTAAATAATCATACAATAATTATATATAAGTAATCATACAACAATTATGCAATAATCCCACATATTATTCATGTTTAAATTTTTTTAAAGTTTTAAACATATCTTTAATGTGTCGTACTTATTTCTAACTATTTTAACGATTTTTAAATTAATTTGGTTTTCTATCCTTTTATCGTAATTTTCTATATTTTTTCTTTGTCATCTTTTTCTTAACATTTTTATCCACTTGTTTCTAATTTAAAAAAGTAACCTCATTTTTCCTAAACAAATTTTCTCTCTCATTATTTCCATAAACCTTTTTAGAGACAATAATGTATAGAAACATAGCTATAAATGTAATATGCTAAGCATACATCATTTCTGAATGAAGTTGCTAACGTTTTAGAACATTCCGATTTATATATTATCACCAAAACACTTTCACAAAAAATTTTGGCACCACCTCCCTTCCTCCTCCCGACTTTTGCAGCAATGGCTCGGGCTGGAGAAGGAAGGAGTATATAAAAGTATTTGATCTTTAGTTCCGGTTGGTAACAACAACAGGGGCTAAAGATCCTTTTTATCTTTAGTCCCGGTTAGTGTTACCAACCGGGACTAAAGAGTTCTTTAGTCCTGGTTGGTAACACTAACCGGGACTAAAGATGCCCGACGCTCTGACATGGCCTGAGAAAAAGTGAATCGAGACTAAAAATAATCTTTAGTCCCGGTTGGTAAAGATCATAAAGTCCCGGTGCACTTTTTAACCGGGACTAAAAATGATCTTTAGTCCCAGTTCTTATTCGAACCGAGACTAATGTGATTTTTGCCATTCGGGCAAAGATCACTTCTCTAGTAGTTATCCTGGACGGTATGATGTTTTGTAGCATTCTTCCGTGTAATAACCAAGGTGACTGATGTAAAAACCATGCCATATATAGAAAAAACCAAGGAGAAGAGAGATGGAAAAAACTGAAGCCTGTCCTTCTGAAGATATCACATCCTATTTGGCCATGCTCCATAACTCTTAACTGTTTTTTAAAAAATGGTTCGAGAAGTCATGCAATATTTGACAGTTCTCTCTGAAGAACCTTTAGAAATGATATGTAGTCTTCTGCTCTTGATAAATTAAAACCATTATTGGTTCAATTATAGATTGTGTGGATAATTTTTTTACTCCACCCCTAGCTCCCACCACTCCCACCGATGAGTCCATGACCCATCCTGCTCGTCATGTCATCAGTAATCTTTTTACCGATGAGTCCATGACCAATCCTGTTGGTCCTTCCCTCAGTAATTTTTTTACTAGTAGTATATATGTCTATTTATATTAGCTGCTTCCACGATAGGACCCACCACCCCACATTCTCCCGTCTCCTATATATGTCTATTTATATTAGCTGCTTCCACAGTAGGACCCACTACCCCACATTCTCCCGTCTCCTATCTTAATTTTTTGGATCGATGATGGCGCCGATGAGAGGAGCAGCACCGGTGAGGTCAACATGGAGGCCTCCAATGAGCAAGTGGTGGTTGCTGGCGGAACCCTCTGGTGAGCAAGTGGTGACTGGCTTGCATGGAGGAAGCGGTGACGGCATCCTCATTCATTCTCCCTCTCCCATCCTCCTTTTTTTTTTCTAGATTTGGGGTCTGGCCGATGGCACCGTCGAACTAGGGTCGACGATGACGGGGCCTAGGCAGAGGCGGCGAGCTGGGGATGGGATGAGGGCAGCGGTGTGATCGATGGATTATTCGCGTGACGATGAAAGAGTGCTGAGGCGGGGGGATCTAGACCCGCTGATAGGCCTCCCCATTGGTCTTGCTTTAGCGCCGCTGACCACCGTCCTTATCCTCACCGGTTGGAGGAGGAGGCAGAAGAAGCAGCCGTCAGATCCAGCACGGCACTGCGTCTTCCTTGTGTGTTCCATGGTGATGTTTTAGCAGAGTAGTATCTTGTTGCATCTGGTGGCGTGTTAATGGCTGGCACATCTCACTATCTCAGCGTGGTAAGTTTGCAGCTAAAAAGATCTGTGATCATTTTGCTTTAATCTGCATTTGGTTGCATAGTTGATGTCTTGATCATGTAGCAAAAGCAAGAGCTCTTAGGCAAAGCAAGAGTGTGATGTAGAAGCTCTCCGGGTTGCCGATAACGCCGCCGCCGCCGTCGGGTTTCCTACTCCGCCACCGTAGAGCTGTCCTCCCACTTCCTGCTCTGCCGATGGCCACCACGATGGTTGTGTTGTCGTGACTTACAGACTGAAAGGCACTAAATCAGGAGAAACATGGAGGTCCTTTGATATTTGATTGCACATTGGGGGCTTGATCCTTGCATTGTGCTTGGTGAGATTGAATTTTGTGCTTGTCACTTAATTGCATGCTGCTAAAACCACTGCAGATAAAAGTAAGACTATTTTGAACACATTGAAAATGATGGCATAAAGTTTGTGATTTCAACTTTGTTACTGGTACTATTCTTTGTCTGAACAAAGTTTCTTATGGTTCCTTGTTTCAGGATGTTGGGAGGCACTGCTGGTGAGTGTCTAGATCGTAATTGAAATTCTACTGCTACAAAGCATATAGTAATCTGGTGAAGTTGTGTCCCTGTTACTTCTTAGATGTCCCACTGACTAAGCCCGCCCCAAGATTCACATGAGACTCCAGCACAGGCAAGTGGCGATACCGCCGACATTGATTTGAGCGTGCTATAGATAAGAGAACTTTTACGGTACAATATACTATCGATATATACTAGCAGTATATAGATTGGTAAATTAGGAATTCTATAGAAAATTAGAAAGGACTTCAATTTCGTGGTTGAGAATTAATCCAATCCAACTGGGTCTTGTTCATGCACGTCGGTGTCATCGCTGAATCTCTTCTATGCAACTGTGAGAGACGATGACATGTGTCGTGGCGGTATGGTTCCTAGTTAATTTTGAGCATTATTAAAAGTTTGTGTACTTTGGTTACAACTGACCTAACAGTTAAATAATGTAAATTATACCATAGCGATATGGATGAAAAGCCTTACACATTTTAAATTTTACTAGCTAGGTTAACACATTCATACAACCCCAACGATGGTATCAAATTTTTTTATGTAAATTAACTACTTTGTTTTATTAGCAAAAATGACCCCACGGAATAAAGACAAATTTACTCTGGTAAATTTTATACTACGATCTATTTAAGTGGGAGATCAAATACTAGCATTATATATTGTACCATAAAAATTCTCATAGATAAACAATAATTATTCATTGTGATGTCCATGAGAGTATGGATGTGTAATTTTTTGTTTGTAGTCAGTGTTGCTGACATAACTTTTTTTAATGGTAATGATCATCAGTAAAAAAATGTCTATTGATTGATATTACCTGTGTACCTTTTTATCTCATGAGAGATTTTGATGATTGAATGTGTAATATGTATAGTAAAAAAATTATTATCCATATATTGTGATGGGTGATTTTTTACTATCATAATTTATTTCTATATCGAAGTAAAAATATTACTATTCAAAATAGATCTATTAGTAAATAAATTACTGTGAGAATAACTATAGAACAAATCCCTCGAGGCTAGAAAACAATAGTGTACGGGCCTCATAGATATTACCTACTTTTTTTATTGCGGTCAGTAATCATTTTACTATTGCTCAGTGGGTTATAGATGATCAGTGATTGTTTTACTACTGACCCAGCAAAAGGCCTAAAGTAATATTTTTATTTGCTTCCAACAGGATTGACGATGGTTAGGGAAGCGCTCATGAAAAAATAAAGATACGAAAAATCAAAAAAGATGGGGCTAGGAAACAGGAAATCACGGATAGGATTCTCTATGTGAGTCGCGCGCCATGATCTCCCTGGCCACACGCAGCGCTACCATGTGCGCGCGCGCGCGCATATATATATATATATATATATATATATATATATATATATATATATATATATATATATATATATATATATACANATATATAGGAATGTATTCTATGCATACAAGCATTCTCGTGCAGACATCATACACATCAACTAACAAATTTCATTAAAAAAATCCAGAAAAAACTATACATGTTTTTAGTAGTATTACATTCATGTGTATATGTTTTTTTTTTCAGAATAGATATATAGAACAGACAGTCTCTTTCCGCTCTGCCGTGCGCCTATTTGCATTCCGTAGAACGGAGTTGTATCCTGCAAAATCTTCTTTATTCAGGCTGCCGAACAACAGGTCACTCGTTCCAGATTCTCCAGTTCTCCATCTGTCATAACCTGACCGATCAAAACGTAATTTCAACATCAAATGACGAGATCAAGAAACCGTTGATTGATTCACTGATTGGCAGCTTCTGTACTGCAGAAGAGAAGAAAGATCAATGATCTGTAATGCAAGTTAGCGTCTCAAGCATGTGTATTTTTTCTAAGATAAAAAACTTTATTAAACTCAGCCAATCAATTATATGATATATGCCAGCAAATGAAAAAGGGAGAAAGCTCACACTACTATAGATTGTGTTTTTACAAATGGCTATAATGCATCGTTCAGGCGGCTGGCCGGCCTGCCTGGCCAAAAGTGTCTGTAAAAACAGTAATTTTCACATGCGGGCATCACAACCGTCTGCAAAAATCGATTTTGCATGAGGTTGTTTTAACGTAGTCGTTCGCAAAAATCGATTTTTATATGCTGTCTACTAATAGGATCGTTTGCGAAAATCGATTTTTTTTATGTACGGCTACATTAAAATGACCGTATATGATAATAATTTTTGTAAAAGAAATAAAATTCAAAAGAATAATTTCTAGAAAGCCTTGCCGCTTTTTTCTAATAATTTCTGTAAAAAAAATAAAATTCAAAAGAATAATTTCTAGAAAGCCTTGCCGCTTTCTAGAAAAATCAACAAGCCTTGCCGCTTTCTAGAAAAATCAACATCCATAGGGCAAGAACATGATCATCCAGGTCCACATCCACATCACAGACACAAACACAACTTATCAAAAAAGATCAACTAGAAACAAATGAAAATAAAAACATGAACTTCATCCATATCCACAGCTAGGACGGGCAAGTAACCACTATAAAAGCAGCCCCGACGAAGCAGCCGTCGTCGCCACGGCCACTCCTGTGCCCGCGCGAGGGCGCCGTTGCCAGATCCGGCTGCCGCAAGCCTCGACAAAGCCGTCACCACTCTGATGCCCGCGCGAGAGAGCGGTCGCTGGATCTAGCCGCCGTGAGCCCTAAGCCAGTGGCCGTCATCGCCTTAGCCTCCTCCTCCACCATCCAAAGCACCGGCCGCCACCTCCGACTTAGCTGCCTGAAGCACTGCCACCAGCCAACCCATGAAGTTGGGGGCACGAGAGGAGAGAGAGAGGGGGATGAGGACGAGCACTTAGATTTTTAACGAAGAGGGCGACCGGCCCTGTGACAGGCCTGACCGTGAAAATAAACATATTTTCGTAGACAGGCTTGTTAAGAGATCCGTCTGCGAAAATTGAGTTTTTCATACGGATCTTGTCTCCTTTCGGGATTGACATTATCGTAGACGGACGATGTTACAACCTATACGAAAGTTGGATGAGAACTCATCTGCTAAAATCATTTGTGTAGCAGTGTCATGATCTAGCTGCAACTTTGCTAGCTACTGGAACAGTTTATACTTTTGTGCTGTGACTGCTTTCTTTTTGGGAATGAATGTGCTTATAATATGCTCTGGGTGAGTCGAATTCAAAGTATCGGGAGTATAATTTGATTCCCCTTTTTTCTTTAATTAGTGCTGGTGCTTGGGAACCATCAATCTCTTAGTGTTGAGAGACTGAACCGTGTATTTGTCACCTATGTCAAGAATGTTGCATAGTTTGTCAGCATCAATATTCGCATAATTGTTCTAGTTTCACACATGTAATTCCTCCAAGTGGTTGCTTTATCTTAAAAAATAGCCCCTAATTCTTGCAATTCATTACTTTCCACCTTCGTTTGTAAAATCGTATTCCACTATTTTGATCACTGCCCACAAGTTATTAGTATTGGTGTGTATATATTGATCTTATTTTAACAAAATGAAGCTAGCAAATATGTGACCTGTAGTCCTTTTTATAAGATAGTAGTAGAGAAATTACATATATCTTTAGCCTCTACTTTTAGATATACAACCTACCGAAGGAAATTCCCACTTCCTATAAATCTCAATTGACGACCAACTAATTTAAATGCTAAGAAAAACTGCATATATACTCTAGCAGAGTAATTCCATAGGTACTATATCATCCGCAGTGCACTAATAGATTCTTGGCTATTGATCGTACTAGGCCATGATAGTATCAAAGACTGAAGCATATAGATATTATTTTAATTATAAAACAGTATTAGTTAACGCCATATTAACTAACATAGTACATTAGCCCTAAACATTATAACTTTTTAATGGACCTAGACACTCATCTAAGTTAACTATAAAAAATATATTTGGCATTATGGGAAAGGATAATATTAAATTAAAAATACATTGCCAAATAAAGAAGACCAACATGGTCATCGAAGAAAATATGCTAAATCGTCTCTTGCCTGTTGAAAAAAACACTATTTATTTCCATTAATTTCATTTCAACAAGGCTAACTTCTTATTGAATTACGTACTTTCCTATTAGTGGAAACCACAATATGATTTAATATTTAATGGCACCTTTTATCTCCCAAAATACTCACTTACAGGTTTTCATATTGAAGTTCATGATCGTAATTAACATAGGGTTAATAGAAAAGTAGCTATTTCTTACAACCAAATGAATTGATTCCTTTTATTTGACAGGGTTGTATTAGCTAGTTGGTGCATTAAATAACTTTAGTCAACCTGCTTATTAGTACCAACAATTAGTTCACTTAGCCAAAACATTAAGCAATATTGTCCCCCATAACATTTGCAAAATAGAAGTTTGTTTCTCTTGGATAATATCAAATAAAGAAAAGTATTACTCTTTTGGAGGATGCGCTCCCAGACACATATCTTGCCAAAATCTTTATCTGTATCCCATATATTGCCATGTTTGAAAGATCCATGCTAAGAAAATGCATGTTTTATTCCAATTAAACCAGCCCAAAATCAAGATATATGTGTTTCCTTTGAGTACTTGTTGAGGTTTCTATCATAGGCCTTCGCAATTGATCAACTAGAATCACTACTATAGAAACGTTAATACGAGATGGTTCATAGGTGTTGGTTCATTTAAAATCGACACCTATTAATTGTTTCTCACCTCCGTGGAATAAAAAATTAAAAACCAACACCTTTAAAAACCTATAGATACCGGTTCTAGATAAAAACCGATACCTAAACTATTAGTATCGGCTTTATTCAAAAAATGCATCTATACTAATATTATAGGTGTCGGTTCTTTAAAAAATCGAGACCTATAATTAAAAAAAATAAAAAATTGGCTCACCGAGCCAACCAACGTTATCTACTCGTGGACCAAGCCCCATCAACGCCCCCTTCTTCCTCCGCCGCCTCCTCCTCATCCCTACCGCTGCCCCTCAGCCGTTACCGCCACTCCTCCTTCCTCGTCCTCCTCTTCTCCATCCAACCGACACCGCCACAACCACGGGGCTGGATCTCAGTGATGATGGAGAGCTGATTGATGCATCGGCTGGAGGCTCAATTCAAGCCAATATATCGAGCCAGCTTTTTTTGTATTTTTTTATTCCAAGAACCTTAAAGATGTCGGTTTCTAAACCGGTTCCTTTGAGTGCTCTTCAAAAGTGTCGTTTACTAGGTACCAGTAGAAAAATTCAGCACCGTTTTCTTTTACTGTAGTAGTGAATAGCCGTTTGTTTACCTATCCTGACATCAAGGCTCTAGACAGTACTTGTCCACCTTAGTGTTTGGGTCATCTGTAGCATACGGCGACAATCAATCTTTTCTGATCATCTCTACCACATGGCAATCAATCTTTGTACACGATGCCCGGGGAATTTGAAAGAAAGACAACCATAACTACATAAGTACGTAACCATCAATTTAAGGGAAGGCACAAAATAGCGAATGTAAAACAAAATCTTTTGACTTGTCTTGTTTTCACGTCTGCAGTAGAAAAAAAGTATTTTTTTTTGCATTGCTTAGTTTTTATTTTTCGAAACACAGTATAGACGCATAAGCTCGTTGAGCACATATTAACCTTTATGAATGCACGTACACTTTATCCCTATGAGTATCTCAGAAGATTAGGACGATATATCTCGAGAATGAAGAAGTCATTACAGACACATCAGTATCAATGGGTATATCGCTTATCGCTAAAAAGAATTAACTGTAAATACACGAGCATCCGTGCTAGTTCTATATGTTAAATCCGGATGAGCAGGTTCGACTATTAGTTGAGCTATGCTAAATTAGCAAAAAACAACAACGGCGGGAGTAAAAAGAGGCAGCCCTAAGAACCAGAGAACAATAATAGTACTCCTGTTTTGGAACATCTCAAGGACGTGATTTCAAGCACAAACACAGGCACACACAGCCCACAACCTGATCTATATTTCTCCTCTGAGCAGCTGTTCAACTGCATGAACTGCAGCCGTGTCTGTTGGCTGCAGCCGGCCGCAGGACGGGCGAGAGCTAGCTAGCGAGCACGGGAGGTAGCAGATCAGCGATCGCCGCCGCAGCAGATAGGACGGTTGGTTTGAGGGCTAGAGTTTGGCATCGGCGACCCCGGCTTGTACACACCTCCGCGGAGCATCCTCCTCCACGCTCCTCCTCCTCGCACGGCGATGGCGCCGCCGCAATGCATCGCCGCGAGAAGCAGCACGGTGAGCAGCAGCAGCCTGACGCCGCTTGCAGGAAGACAAAGACGACGACCAAACGTAACAGTGGACATGGTTGTGTTCTCCACTTTGCTTCTGCGTGCATAGAGCTTATCGTATTCGTATAGCTAAGCATCCTATATACATTATATATATACGCGCGTGATGTGCTTCTATCTCGATCGATGGTTGTCTCGGTGGTCAATGGACAGCACTAGCTGGTTGGTGTCCGGTCAGAATAGTTTAGTCAATGGTCAGAACTTGTGGGCGGCCGCTATATATGGTTTCGGACAAGCACACTGGATCGATCAACTGCCAGCATTACAGTTGAATAAGTTACTGTCATATCAATCCGGTTGTTTTTCTCATGGTCATTGATTTATGATTTATATTACTACTGTTATCCACATGGATTGCAATGACATCAGAGCGTAATTTTATGAGGTTTAGTTTTTTCTATTAATTATTTCGATGGGATGGTTTTTTAGGCGGACTTGTTTTTTGACGTGGGGAATCTATCTATATGTCTATTCTATTCTATTATTATATTATATTATTAAAATAACTTTAAAAGGAAGCAATATGTTCAGGTGAAGGCTAAAAATTCTCACATTAATCAAAAAAATATTAACCATTCGATTGTGATATGTCTAGATTTTAATGGTAGAAATTTACTGATAGTCAGTATATAAGTTTGACTAGATTTGGTTTGTTATTTGGAATCGGGTGTTAGTATTATATATATACGTGTCAGAAACAAACAAAAAAAATAATAGGAAACTAGATTTTGCTATATATGAATTCGTGTCCGATTCCTATGGCTGACTGTCTAATTCCCAATTCCCAGCAAAACACGTATTGCCAATTAAAGGACATGAGAACTTGCAACCAGTAAAAGCAGATCCCTCAGTTTAATTGGCTGCATGAAATGATTGATCTAGACGCTGCATACGTTTGCAGTTTTCAGGTGAGATAAAATCATTCCTTTAATTTACTACCATGGCAAGCCAAGCTCTCCCTCTCTTCTATTTGGAATGAAACAAACTAATTAATAATAAAAGGAATAGTTCATTACATGATTAATTAAAATTAGAAATATGATTTATATATAAATTCCAAAGTCCAAACTTAAGAGTCCATGTAAAACGCACTACGATGCATGATTATTTGATATTCAAAATAAAAACAAAATAAAATTAGAAAATTGGTTCTTATACGAATTCCAAATTTAAAAACCTTGTCACTAATATTTATAAGATAAATAATAAAAAAAGACAATTATATATAAACACAATATGAGATTAATTTAAATTTATCTTGAAAATAAGACACCATGTAAACTCTAGAGTACAATTATCACATTCATTGAAGAAAAGGAGAAAAATATGTACCGTTAGTTAGATCGCATAATAGGTTTAGATTATAACGGTGCAGATTTAAGATATATATACTTAACAAACAGCCTTCTCGATATATCAATGGAACTGTAATTTCTTCCAAAACAGCAAAGCTAAACTGAAACGGATTCCAATTAATAAATTAAATTAAACAACGTAATAAACCTAATCGGCACCTAAAAGGTTAAAAGCATACGTCTCAGTTGATAGTCACGGGCATACGTGCGTTGCTCAATTAACGAATAGCAGGAGCTACGGGAGAGAGAGACTCGAAGGCAAAAGCCAGGGGCAATGGTGGTGGCAACAATTAGTGGGATTTATATCGGAATCATTGTGGTGATAAGTTTTGATTTTTTATGGTGACGACGACAACAAAGAAGACATATTTTGGGGCGAGGCTGACAAGTCGATGGATGATAAAGGAGTAGAAAGACGATGGTGGCCATGGGAGAGCAAGACAAAGGGCGGGAAAAAAGTAAGGTGGCAGCGGCAGCTTCTAAAAAGTATATAAATGAACCACGACAATGATAAGGTTTGATTTATAAGGTGTTTAATGAAAAAGACTAGCAAAGAAAGACGACCGGAGGGATGACAAAGGAGTAGGGAAACAACAGTACAGGAGCATAGTGGCGGAGTTGGCGACAGTTGACGGGACTTCTAAAAAGTAAAAAATAAATTCCAACGATAATTATGTTCATTTTTAAAATTCCAATAACAATAAAGAGGAGAGGTAGTGAATGGGCCATAGAGGAGTATAGTGACGGCGCTTGATACAACTTCTAAAAATTATATATAAAAACCTAACGAGACAATCAACTCTAAAAACTATAAGGTTCAATTTTTAAAGGTATCAATGAGGATTAATAAAAGCCGTGGTAGATTGAATAAACAAATAAAGGGGTGACAAAAGAGTAAAGGGTAACTACTGGTGTGATTTTTAAAAACTATAAAATTAGAAACTCGAAGATGATAAGGTTCGATATTTTAAAATTCTAAGACAACGTGATGGCTATTTAAAATTTTTAAGTACAATCATACGTAAAAAATAGATAATTTTATATAGCACCGCGGGCCATCCAACTAGTTAGGATAGTGGGAGAGGAGGAGGATTCTGCTTTTACAAATAGGAAACAATTCACTTGTAATTTTTCTTATTATCTTACTAATATATACTTGAAATTCTGGCTTCCAGTGATACAAAAATTATACATCACAACCTCATTATTTTTAATATCCAATTTATACATTATTTTTAATATCCAATTTATACATCCAAGTTGTTTTTCTACTGCCATATGCTTTGCGAATCAACCACTTACATCCCAACTGGTTGATCACAGTTCATAAGCTAGGAGTATGGACATTAACGCTTTGATCAAGTAAGGTTTTCAATGGGATCTGAATTTACATAGTCGATATTTATCGGTAGTGGGGGAATGAATCTTGATAATACTCTACCCTGACGTTGATGGTAGGTAAATAGCCTTGTCCCCTATTTTTTCTGCGCATACATACCTAGCAGATATCTAATTTCACTTTTTAAAGGAAATATTAGATTTTGCATAGGCAACCACATGCACTCCTATGTGATAGTACGTCTTCAGAAAAGATTTTTGGTTGGTCAGGAATTGATTTATCAATTTAACTATAATAGATTAGGAAAATAAAATCTTATATGTTGTTAGAATCGGGAATGGTACCACTTATACAGAAATGACGCTCAATCTCGATCAGTCAAAAATTTGCACAACCATTTTCATCCCTACCCCAAATCATTGTCACCCATATATATTGCCATATGGATGATATATATAGCTGAAGAGGATGGTTGGAGAACAAGATGTGGGATCAAATTAATGTATGGTGTTGAGAGAATAAGCTGTAGGCATCAATACCCTTGGGAGGCTGAATCAGGGGAGGTGATGGCTCCATACTTGGATATCTACTGGAATATAATTCCACTACATGCTTCTTGTAGTCTCAATCACTGACTTATCCCTAACGTATGCCTATCATCTTTTAGGCTTTAGCATCTTTCTCCCACAAGTCATAAGAACCAGAAAGTCCCTCCAAAATGTCAAAAGGCCAATTTTCGGCTCAAATATATCTCAGCATTTGAATTCACAACTCTGTTGTTGATTGCGGCACTTTTGGTGTTTTGCACAGGAAATTGTTTTGAATGGGTACGTGGTGTAATGGTGCTAATTAACTCACCTATGAAAACAATGTTATTATTAGTTCGCAACCAAACATGATATTAACATAACTATGAGCTATTCACATTTTCGGAGCCTGAGTGAGTCTTTAGCTAGATAAACTGGAAAAACTGGAACCTATGAGCATGTTATTGTTAAGAGAAATTTTGCGGTTCAAAAAATACCTTAAGGTAATATACTTACGGCCTGTTTGGTTGTTGTGTAACATTGTCACAACTCAATTTGCCATAGGTATGACATGACAAGCAAAGTGTAGCCAACAATTTGTTGGTCACAAGTGTGACAATGTTTAGCTAGAAAATAAGTATATGACATGTAGACCCATGGAGCAAGAAAGTGTGATTTGCCGCAACTGAAACAAGTAACCAAACGCGAAGCTAATAATCTGTGACATACCTAACATGTGGTGTGACAATGTGTGGCACTTAACCAAATAGCCCCTTAGTAGCTTGAGGTGCCAAAGTTTACACTAAAAAATATGTCACCTTCCGATACCTTGTAAAGGATAGTAAATTACCCTATTGTTAATGTGGATTCAATAATTGAAACATGAATTATCGTGTGCTATGTATACTGTTATTCACATTTTTAATTTAGTCGAATATTACCTTCCTATCAAACGAACTGTTCGTCCTTGATTTCTTTGGACTGTCTAATTTTTGTCCCTCAAGTTTGAAATCAGGTAAAAATTTATCGCTGAGCTAATTAAGCAGATATATATATAAATATCTACTTTCTTTTTTTATCTTTTTATGTGCACATTGTTTAAAAATATAATTTCGCATTAATTAGTTGGTTAGATTTTCTTATGAATGTGTCAGAATTTTCACTTGGAGCACTCGGCAGCCAGTACAACTGAATTGCCAAGCAGCAAATTTAAAACATAAAGGGGATGGTGTATGGGACGGAATCTGGGAGACGCCACGTCGGATTTTACTATCTCGTTTTACTGTGTGGTTGTGCTACGTGTGCTGCCGCGATTGGTTCAAAAAGTTCGTTCTCGCGTGTGCTAGTATTGTCTACGGGTCAATAAAATCACGCGCTTGAACTGGTGACGGACGCGAGGCGAGAAAATCTGTTATCCACTCAGGTGAACATTTATATTAGATGGATGTCATAAGAATACGTTGAGATTTAATTTGTGAGTTCACAAATGCACTCCCCCAATATCTAGGATTTCAGGACCACATCCTGAATCTCAATCTCGTGATCCATTCAACTGCGTGCCGAGCAGGTTAGGTGTATATTTACCTGGATGAATAAAAACCGTGTCCAACGCAGGGCCGTAGTTCACATGATCAATGGCCATTTCAGGCTCACAGCTGAGAACGCTGGCTCACATAGCCACCAGTGCAAGAACATGATGTATTTTGCTCACTGCAAATTATCTCTCGACACTGACGTATTGTCATCGTCTCCCAGGATGAAAAATCTGCTGCCATCGATATGTTGAAGCCACAGTTTGCAGCTTTTCACCTTTCGGTGTTTACAGAAACGGCGAAAGGGAAATTGCAAATGAAGAAAATAGCTACATACGAAGTATGTATCATCTCTCGAGCAAGAATGCATGGACAGGAGAAGAGCATGCAACTTCCTTAAAGATATATATTGGGTATTAATTTCAGTTACTAACCAGTTCATGCATTCAAAATCAGCTTGATATCTCACTTTTCTTATTTGTCGGACTGAGCAGGCTGCTGAATAAGTTGATTTCTGGCTTGTTGCTTTCCTCAGCTCAGTTTGGGCTTAACCAGATTGATATGTAGCCCGCGCATGCAGTGTGCTTCAGAGCTCCTTTTGAATAAGTTTTTCATAGAGTCTTAAGTTTATCGAAAACAGACTTTGGAGCTAAGGAGTTATGACCGATTTTCTGAAGTGCTGTCAGGAAAGGTTGAAAGTTCCGGTACCTGAGCCAGGAAATTCCGACCCGAGCTCTCTGTTTGGCCAAGCAGGCTGGCCGGAAGTTTTAGTCTCTGGACAGGAAGTTCTGACCCGCTGTTTTGTGAGTAACGACTAGTTTTGTAAGTAACGGCTAGTTTTTGTGGGGCTCGGGTTTCTAATCCCTTCCAACCCCTCCATCCTTGGTTGCTAAGTTTGGGCAATAGTAGACCTATCCAGAGCCAAATAGCCCCTCCGAATCTCCAACCTTTGTGGTGGATTTCAGTGAGAGAGATTTGAGGGATTGAGAGGTTGCAGGGTTGAGAGCTTGAGAGATCCACTCTATCCTTTCAACACTTGAGTTGAGAGCGAGCAAATCTTCATCTGTGTTTGTTACTCTTGGAAGTTAAGCCTCCTAGATGGCTAGGCATTGCCTGGTGAGCTCCCAAACTTGTGGTGAGTCATGAAAAGTTTTTAAGGGCGTTATTCCACCTCCAAAAGAAAATAGAATACCCGGTGAGTAAATACTGAGCTGGGTGCTACGAGGTTTCTATGGTAGAGCAAGCTTCGCCAAAGGTTGGTATTCGGTTGTCCAAGTTAGGATCTCAGTGGTCACTTGAAAATGAGGTATACCTACGTGGTTGCTTGGAGGCTAAAGCTCCTTCCTAGTTGCTTGCTTAGTAAGGCTTGGAATCGAAAGAGATCTGGCTTTTTGGAGCACCTCAATAGAGAAGTAGGATTCTTGGTGGAATATCCAAACTTCGGAAAACAGATCGCTGGTCTCCTCGCCCTCTCTTTGTTTTTGTGATAATGATGCATATTCCTTTGTTTGTCAAAATGTGCTAGCTTGTGTTTCTTGTTCCCACTCGTTTGCATTCCTTATTGCTAAGTTGTGCTTGAGGTTGCTGTGTTAATGGCTAGTTTATCTTCCTTTTATTCCCCTGAACTTTTTCACCAGAGCCTCTTAACCCCCTAAATATTTTATGGGTTCATTTTATACCCAAACTATTGAAAATAGTCACTTACTCCTTAGCATTATTTGTTTTTTCGTTTCTATCTACATAGGTCATATTTTGCAACGAAAATAGGTGGGATCGATATATGCATTATAACTTATCTCTCAATATTTTTTGAATTTTTTAATTGCTATTTATATTGGTTGGAAGCGCTGAGACTAATCTAAACATAAAGGTTTTAAATTTTGAGCAAATAGCCATGAAAAATTTTGAGACTATTCTAGAACTTTGATATGGTGTTATCTATGGCTCTATAAAACTTTAAGTTTAAAATACGACTCATATAAAGAGAAACAAAGAAGAGAAATGTAATTAACCACTAAAGTGAACCAATTGTAATAGTTTATGGGATAAAATGAACCCAAAAAATTGTTTAGGAGGTTAACTGATTCAATAATATGGTTTGGGAGAGTATAATGGAATTTTTCTTTATATTATTACATGGTTGTGAGTTGCTCTCTCGTAAGAAACTTATAGCTGATCGAAAATTCATGGTCCAAGGATTAGAAGTTCCGACCAGCTTGTTAACATCAAAATTTGGTAAGAATTTTTAGTGGATTTGGTTAAGAAAAGAACACAATCAGCCGATGAAAAGCTTATCCAAAAAAGACCAAGTTTAAGAAAGAATCGTGAAGACCATGGCATGATAGCTTAATCTATCTATTAATTAGGTAAGATTTATCTTTAGAAAGTTTTGTTTAGTGGCCAATAAGGACTTTATATTTTTCCTTTCATCTTTAGGAAAGTTAGTGTCGTGTCCAATTAGGACTCTTGTTGGCCAATGGGTATAAATATGTACACCCAATGTCCCTTTAACTTATCTCGTGATCAATACAACTACTCTTGACGCATCGTCACCCTATTTTTTGAGGTTTTTATTATTGGCAGAACTTGGCACATGACGTGGGGCTGTGTCGGCTTCGATCTCCGGCGAAGCAGTAAGCCAAAGTTCCGTCGGCCCTGACAATTGTATCGACTATAATGGTGTTGTTTAAGTCTACATCGCTTCGATCTCTTGGATTACTCCGATTCAGTCGGTATCTTTGCCTACTTGATATCTCGATTCTATCTTTAATTGCATTATATTTAGAGACGCATCTGTTTAGTTGGGACTGTCTCGGTTGGTTCTGAACTTTTAATTTAGTCAATATATCTCTAAAATCACAGTGCTGCTTTAGATAGATTCATTATATCCATCACAATAGGCAGATTTATCAGCTCATTGAGTATTAGATTATTATATACAATCTCGTGCTGCATTGGTTAGTTCGACCTACTAGATTGTTTCTAATAATCTAAATCTTGTTAAACCAATAGATTCATGCTAATATTTAATCGGAGTGTTAGCCGGTCTTATCCGATGTGTTAAATTTTTCTTTGATGGTTTAACTGTCTTAGTTAAATTTAATGCATGACCATTTTGATCGGTGTCATATCGGCTTGCTTAAATCTATTAGACAATTATCGACCTTATGCTGTATCGATTGGGTTTGACCTATGGGGTTATGGTTGTAAGTTAGATTTATTTAAATCAGTAGGCATCAATGATTTTTTCATCATGGTTTTAGCTGATGAGTTATCTACATGTTGCATCGGCTTATAAGGATTTATATACAACTTGGTTTATCCGATTACAACAAAGGTTTCATTGATTACTTAATCATATGGATTTAATAACATCGGACTTCCAGCCGATGTTGTTTTAACCATTGAGACTACATCGAATATTCTATATAAATATCGACCGATTGGTTTGTTTGTCACATTTATATCGGTCGATTGGTTCATTATATTATTATATTATCATCAGCCGATTGTTTTTATATCATTATTTATTCAACTGTCAGAATCTACATTGGATATATAGTCGATTGGTCAAAACCCTATCGACATTAGTTAATATCTTTATATCGGCTTATTGGCCGATCGACTTTTTTTCATCAACATATTTATCCATCTCATCAGTTATAGGATTAAACTGACTGACACGCCTATATCTTATCAATATTTTAGAGCTTACACTAGAGCTAAACAGATCTTTCATGCCATTATGTTTGTCAACATAGTTTGCATCAATACAGATTTCACATCATCGGTCAGGCCCGAATTTGTTGTCAACACAACTCTTTCGGTTTTTATTAAAGACCAGATAGGATGGTTTGAGCACTGAGAGTTTTAAATTTTCTGAAAACGTCTATTCACTCATCACTGGACGACATCAAGATTCTTTCAAGGCACACAACCCACAACCTGATCTATATATATATTTCTCCTCTCAATACAGTACAATATGTTGTTTTTCTTTAAAAGAGAAAATCTTAGATGCTCCTGGCGCCCAGCGCGCTAGCTAGCTGCGATGACAACGACCATGACCGCCGCGGCGGGACTGCATGAACTGCAGACGTCTCCGTTGCATGCCTGCAGCCAGTCGCCGGCCGGACAGGCGAGCTAGCTAGATGGGATCGGAGGTATATATGTCAGCGGTAGCCGCCGCAGCAGATTGGACGGTCGGTTCGAGGGCTCCCGTTCGGTATCGGCGACCCCGGCGTGTACACACCTCCGCGGAGCATCCTCCTCCACGCTCCTCCTCCTCGCACGGCGATGGCGCCGCCGCAATGCATCGCCGCGAGAAGCAGCACGGTGAGCAGCAGCAGCTTGATGCCGCTTGCTGGAAGACGAAGACGAGCAAAGGTAACAGTGGACATGGTTTGGCGCCCTACTTACTCTGTAAATTTCTCTTCTATGCTTCTGCGTTCATGGAGTTTTAATCGATCGTATATGTACCTACATATATATACGCGCGTGATGCATCTGTCTCGAACTCTTCTCTTGCTCTGGTCAATGGCCAGCACGCACTAGCAAGCTAGATGGTTTGGTGTCCGGTCTGACTCGGTCAGCACTTGTGGCCGTATATGGTTTGGGACCAAACACACTCGATCGATCAACCGCCACCAACACGATCTACGTGTAGAGCGCAAGACCGACAAATGGTTTTTGTAGGGTTTAGCTTTTCCTATCTGATGATTTTCTAAGCATATATAGTTGTTACGATGGTAGGGTAAGAGAGTAGGATATAATGCTTTTACAGTAGTAAATAAAAGGTGCTGGCATTTTTTAATTATCTTATTAAGTAGCAATAATGTCCGTGCGTTACAATGGGTAAAGATCATTTTAATATAACTGAACAAAACTATTATATCTGATCATAAAAAAGATAATGTTTGAAATAAAATTTGGTTAAACTTTTAAAATTTCAACCACCAATAATTTTTTAAATGAGTTTAGAAAACTAAAGAATTAAGTTAACATAGATTTGACTCAAAAAGCAACTCATTAGATTTTATAAAATTATTCTAATATAAAATTGATGATTGGAAATTTTAATTTTTTTGAAATGCTGAAATTTTAAATGTCAAATATTAATGATGAGATTGAGTAAAGAATCCACGGTATATATATGTGTGCCTGAAGTGCGTGTTAACTAAAACGCTCCCCTCACATAGAACCCCCACCCTCCTACCCACCTACCCAACCCCCACCACCACCCCCCTCCCCCCTCCACCCCCCTTCTGCCGCACACAGACTTGATCCGCACAAACATCCCCTGTAACAATGAATGGTTGCATATAGTAATTATTTTACTATCTACGTATATAAGTATCCATGAGGAACTTGGTTACTCTTGATTTGATTGGCCCCGCAAAAACACTCCGTCGAACAGTGGTATTTTTTATGTACTAACTGTATTACTATCAAATATATTGTCCATGCGTAACTTAATTACTTTTCATTTGATTGGCTCCGCACATTATTGTTTGGGCCCGCACAAACATCCCGTGAAACAGTGATTTTGTTTCTTAAAGTAACTGTTTTACTATCAATATATTAAGTGTCTATTCGTAATGTAGTTACTTCTGATTTGATTGGCTCCACTCATTAAAGTTATGGACTGCACAAAACCGCTCTGGGTGTCTTCAACATCTCATGTAATAATGTTAAAGTGGTTGAGTAACAAAGTTACTTATGTTACGATTGTACAAAAAGCCTGATTTTTTGTAATTGTTTGATTGAATCATAAAACTACCGTTTTGTGAAATATGTCATTGTATTTTGTGCGCATGTTTTTTGTTGTAATTGTATTTTTTTTCTGAAATAAAAAGAAATCAAGGGAGGCAGTTATGCCTGGCAGTTCATAGATTGAAAAAAGTGTAGTTCTAGATCTGAAATAAACTGGCTTCCAAACTCGATAGATAGGAGGAGGGTTGTTCCTTCCTCACCGTGTGGTGTACTTTGCATACTGAAAGTCCTCCATGTCGAGCGCAAATGCATCGCCAGACAACCGATGAATGGAATCGCCAAAACCATCTTCCGGTACCTCCCCATCTTGTTTAAGAGATGTCGGGGATCATCCCGATGATCAGCCTATGCCTGCCGTGCAACCTGGCAATCCATCGTCGACGTCCTTAGGATCCCCAGGCAGTGTGGATCGACCTTCGTGCATTGACGCATGTGAGTTGAATACACCTGATAAGGATGTTCTGTACACTCATGCCAGTTGCTAAACTTTTGACTTGTTGTTCTTGTTTGAACTGTTGAATGATGCTCGAGACAGTAGTTGGCATAGTAATGGAGAATATTACATTTATTTACTTTCATAGATGTCAGTGTATGTAAATTGCTAGTATCGTCGTGTTGATGGAATGTGCAAAATGTGATGGCAGGGTCCCACTGTTAGAGAGGAAATGGTCCCAAAAGTAGGAATGGTTTTTGAATCGTATGAAGAGTAGTTATACCATGCTGGTTTTGATGTGAAAAAAAGCCGAAAGAAACCTACATTCAGAGAGATTTGCTGCACCCTGGAGGGCAAGAACAAATACAGGGGAGATAAACCAAAGCGTGAGCATAAGTGGGTATCTGCTAGGATTTTCTGTAGGGCGTATGTTAAGGTGAAGGATGTTGTTCGAGATGGTGAGAATGTTTCTGTACGGTTTGATGAAGTCGTGCTCGAACACAATCACTCGTTGACGCCATCTCCATCAGCTGTCAGGCAGATGCATTCACACAAGCATCGAGATGATACATTGATGGAGTTTGTTGACACGATGCAGAAAAACCGTGTCCCACAAGGGAGTTTCATAAGTGTACTTTCTGATATGCATGGAGGTCGTGAGAACATTCCTTTCTCGACGCGGGACCTAGAAAATAGGTAATATACTTTGTGGTGTACCAAGATTGAAATTTATTCATGTTATTGCCACTTGCAGCAAGTAACATTGTGAAAACTCGCTGTATTCATAGGAAAGCCGCTAATGTGTGAGCAGAGAATGTGGATGACATAAGGAAGTTGCTGATGTTTTTCAACGAATGCAAGAAAGAAAACCCAAAGTTCTACTGGGATATAAAGATAGATGAGGAGGGGGTTGTTAAGAATATTTTTTGGAGCCACGCGAGTATGTAGGCTGACTATGTAGACTTCAGTGATGCTATTACTTTCGACATCACCTACAAGACAAACATATACGAGATGTCTTTGGCCATGTTTGTTGGGGTGAATCATCAACTGTAGTCAACACTTTTCGGGTGTGCGATGATTAGGGATGAAAGGGCCAAGTCATTCCAGTGGCTATTCGAAACGTTCAAGAACTGCATGGGGGACAGTTCTACGCCCCGTTGTATTCTGACAGGTATATGTTGTATGTTTATTTAAACATGATTACTAGGGTAGTGAATGTTTAGTGAGATTCCTCATTTTTAATTTGTGGGTTATTTCAGACCAAGATCAGTCCATGGCATTGGCGATTGGTCGTGTTTTCCCTAATGCTATCCATAGGTTGTGTAGATGGCACATTATGGATGGGCATTCAGACCATCTTAACACTATTTTTGACAAAAACGAAGACATAGAGGGTGAGATGATGGTGTGCATTAACCAGACATATACTCCTATGGAGTTTGAGATTGCATGGGATAACTTCATAAAAATATTTGAACTACAAGACAGCTTAACACCACGCAGCCTATATGATCTAAGGGAACGTTGGGTACCAGCTTTTTTCAAGAAATATTAATGTGGTCGCATGACTTCAACACAACGGAGCGAAAGGTTTAACATATTGGTTAAAGGTAATTTTGTAGATCATCAAACTGCGCTGCATAGGTTTGCTAGAAGGATGCTTGATGTTGTCGTATCTAGGAAGGAGAGGGAGGCCGCAGAGACCCAAGGTTGTGAGGTAATTATATATGAAGGTTTTTCTTTCATTTTTTAGGATGTATATCTATAATAACTTAATTGTATTTTGTAATAGGGCATACCCATTGTGAAGACTGCATGGCCATTTGTCATGAGATATCAAGAGTGTATACACGAGTGGTGTTCAAAGTTTTTGAGGAATCCCTAGATGAAAGTGTGTATTTCAGGATTGATCAGGATGTATTGGACCGTACTCGTTGGATTGTTTCACACACGAAGCGCTCAGAGAAGCATGACTGGTGCTAGCGGCAGTTCAAGGTGGTAGCGATGTTGACAACGGGCACTTTGTTGTAAATGCCTGCAGTGGGAACATATAGGTAAAGTTTTCCTATTGTTATAGATTTATTCTATACAAATTATGGATTAAAATTTTGTCGGGTACTTTTTCAGGATTGTTCTGCGACCATCTGTTGCGAGCTTTTGTCCATGTGCAGGTAGAGAAAATCCCTCACATGTATGTTTTTCGTCAGTACTCAAAGCAAGCAAAAAGTGATGTGAACTTTAATTGTCGTGATCGACATATGGCTGGACCTGATGATGTTAAGGAATTGTATAGAACAAGGATGTTGTCATTATATGCTATGCAGATTGTTTGTTTGGGGCGAAGGTCTAGGGTTGCTTTCGATAGGGCAACTGCTGTGCTGAAAGGTTTGATGAAGCAACTTGAAGAAATACCCCCAGATGTCCTCGTTTTGCCCAGCAATGCTAGGAATATTGGTGAAGACGAAGTTTGTGTGGACGAGACAATGAGGGCTGGTACATCAACGGCAGCAAGTGGACAGGAATGTGAAGGAGTGAGCAGACGCCCTCCTCCAAGGTCTATGACAATGGGCAGGGGATGTGACCCTATTGAGAAGGTTCAGCTAGTGGTGCGTGGGGGTAAGAAATGCATTAGGGTGTGCGGGTGGTGTGGTCTGAAAGATGAGCACTATAGCTCAACATGCCCTAAAAATCTAGCTAATTTGAAGCGTCTTGCGGAGGCAAACAATAGGAGAAAACACAAGAGAGGCTGCCCAAGAGGTAGTGGAATTGCAGGTGGTTGTGAGCATAGAGCCGTGAGGAGGAACCTTATTGACGAGTGGGATGTGGGTTCCGGGGGAGGTGACAGTAGGATTCAAAACAAGGAGGGTGACGAGTGCAGCATGCAAAGTGGTGACGAGTCTGAGCCTCTTTCTGAATAACTATATTGTGGAGTTAGTTTATTTTGGGATATGTCAATTTTTGTTTGTTATAACTGTATGCTATTAATGTACAATCAGTGTGGAATTGCTATTTTTGGTACTTATAGTATATTTCTGAGTTATTATGATATTTTTTCTAGCGATAATTGAATTCATTAGTTCATTTAGTAACAAATTTACTTGAAGTATGATAACGTTTTGTTGACTGCAGTACTGTGAGTGATCGTTTGGGAAATACGAACGAAAGCGTGTAGTCTGGATATCTCAATTTCTATTTGCTATAACTCGATGCTGCTAATGCACAATTGTAGAACTGCTGTTTATGGTACCTATATTTTTTTTCTATGTTACTGTGGTATTTTTTTTTGTAACAATGAATGAATAGTTTATTTATGTAACACCCGTGTTTTTAATCTAAAAATCTCATATTAAATTTAATCAAAACATCATCCTTTTTTTAACTTCGATCTTAAAAAATTCAAGAGTTAATTTTAATTGTCGTTCGTAAATTTTCCTGACCTTATCTCTAATTCCTTCCGTCCCAGTCCGTTTATTTTCCATTATTTTCGGATTTCTACCAATCGACGATTATTGGTCTCTTTTCTTCTAATTAAATTTATGTCACTGAAAAAGAACCACTCTCTAATCCTTCTTAAGCAATCGACAGCCCAGCCATGCATGCACTAATTTTTCTCTGCCATTAAAACACAAGACGACGGCTGTCAAATTAGGCACCGCCCCGTCCTCCTCCCTGACAGCCGATAACATCTTTCCTCCTCCCGACAGCCGACAACATCTTTACTCTGATTTTTTATTCACTCAAGCAAGTCAACCATCTGAGCAACTCATTCGCTCTCGAGCAAACCAACCACTTGAGCAGCAACACAGAGAGAGCAGAGAACAGCCGACAACATCTTTACTCTGATTTTTCATTCACTCAAGCAAGTCAACCACCTGAGCAACTCATTCGCTCTCGAGCAAGCCAACCACTTGAGCAGCAACACAGAGAGAGCAGAGAAAAACGATAGCAGGAGACTCTCGCACAGATAAAAAATGATGGCATTCATCGACGAAATTGCTACTGCATGTCAAAGCAAAGTATAAATACTCCCACAATCAAGCAGATGACCTCTCCCACTACTTCCCACAAGTTTCACACTACGCTTTTGCATTGCTGGAAGGAGTCGCCAAGGCCGCGGAGTCGTCGCAGGTTGTCGGCGCCGCTTTCTCCTCCATTCTTGGTCCCGTCCGAACCGCCACCCTCGTGAGCGCCACGGCCGGCCGAACCGACGCCGAACGACCGGCGCTCGGCCTCTGGCTGACCAAGCGGGCCACGGCCCTCCTCCTCCTCCCGGGCTCGGCCGGCCGCCTATACCAAGCGAGCCGGCGCCACCCCAGTGCCGCGCCGAGCCGCCTCCCCGCGCCGCGCCGCGCGCCGCTGGCCGCCTTTGCCCCCTCCCCTCCACGCCGCCACCGTCCTAGCTGGCGCCGCCCAGCACTGGTGTTGCTAGCCCCGGCGCCGCCCCGCCCCGACGCCGCCCAGCACCGGCGCTGCAAGCCCCGACGCCGCCCGCGCGCCGAGCAGCTGCCCACGGCGTTACCCTCCCGCGCGCCGGGCCGCTGCCCTCGGCCGACGCCGCGCCACGCCGCGCCGCCTCCCCGCCAACGTCCCTGCCGCCCTCCCTCTGCTTGGTCTCTCCTCTCAGTAGAAGCAGGACAAAGAAAGAGAGAGGATGGGATAAGAAGGAAAGAGAAGGAGAAAAGATAAGGAACAGAGAAAACTTAAAAAAAAGAGAAAGAGAAAGATGGGACCCGCCGGCCCCACAGCTTTCCCACCCCTTTGACCTTTGACCAGCTGACAGCCGGGCCCACCGGAATATTCTGTTTTGATTTTTCCGCCATGCTAAAACCCTCTGAAACTTTAAAAATTCATATCTTTTTATCCGTAACTCCAACCCTCTGCAACTTTAAAAATTCATATCTTTTTATCCGTAACTCCGTTTGACCTCATTCTAGTTCTAGCATCTTTCAAAAATTCTACTCTACCCATCGGTATTTCTTTCATGTGTTTATTCTGTTTCTAGCAGTGATTTTATTTATTGTTTGTTTTGTTCCGTGTAGAGTCCGGGATCGACACGGGGTTCGCTCAGGAGGCCGATGATTTAGTTTTTGCAGAGGATCAAGGCAAGCCTCCTTGACCACTTTGTGCACCCATATTTTTGAGCTAATTATTTTGTTTGCCAAATTACATATTTTTAGGGCGCACCGTTTGGCCATGAATGCGATTCATCAGACCCTCCCAGTAGTTGCACTTTATTATATAGGATTTGCAAAACCCCATTTTTTTTGTAGCACCACCATAATTTCCGTTGGTATTCACCCATACCGAAGTAGACTGCCTATAGGTAGCGTTTGTACTATCGATTGGAAAACTTTGTGGATATTTAACACCTTTGTTGTTTAAAAACCCTGCAAGATGTCGGTTTGGTTTTAAGATGGAAAAATGCTTTTTAAAACTTGATGGTGCGGGAGTCAATACCTAAGTGGTTTGGCTACGCATCATCTGTAAGGACCAATTCGTTTGGGAAATTCATCCAAACATAAGACAGTGCGACCACACAGGTAGGATGGGATGCCTCTGGCCGAGTAAGTAGCTAAAATGCAGGTGTATAGCATGTTGGCAGGTGAAGAGCACCGGTATGGTGGAGTTTACGACATTCTCCTGCAGTAGGGATGTGTCGTGGGATCCATACGGTGGGGCCTGAGTAGATGAGGGCCTAAGCCTGGCCTGATGCTTGGTGGAGAGATTCCACCCATCTGTGTGACATGGGACATTTATGGATTGGTTACAGAAAAGCCATGTAGTGAGCTCTCCTTTGTCGGCCGTATCTGATCCACATGTGTTCGATAATGTGAGAAGTTCACGACGCGTGGGTAAAGCGTGCAACTTCTTCAGAGTTTAGTAAAACAGTTTAAACAGCCGTGCCCACGGTCATGGGCGGATGTGAGGTGTTTCTCATAGCGTAGTTTTGTTTTTAAACTTCTTTAATGAAATGCTTTGTAGAATGCGAACCGTTACCAGAGTTTGTCTTTGTGACGAACGGCCAGCCTTCGTGGTTGGGAATGAGCCTGTGTGACTCGAGGTGTCGTTTGGCACAAGGATGTGGGTTTGGGCTGAGATGGCCATGTTGGTTTTGTGCTGAGACGGCATGGTGTTGATTTTTGTGCTGAGACGACACGGTGTTGGTTTGTGCTGAGATGACACGGTGTTGAGCTGGACTTGGGACTTATGATTTTTGTGACAGGTTGTTGCAAAGCAATCTGGAGAATGGGACGAGGCATGAGTCTCGCTCTAAACTAAAATTTGAATCACTAGTGTTTTGAGACCAACTAATTTTAAAAGTCTTGAAAAGTAACCTTACTCCTCCTTGTTTATATCCTTGGATGTCATGTTTCCCCTGAGTTGCTGAGTACACCAGTACTCACCCTTACTTATTTATATTTATAGAGTTAGCAGAAGGATATCTCGACCCTTCTACTGAGGTGTATTTCCAGGAGCAGGTTGAGTACGATTTATTGGGGTTTCAGGTGTAGTTCCCAAACATAGCCTGTGGTTCATGTTTGCTGTTTTCTTCTTTGTGTCTTTTACTCTATGCTTCCCACCACTGTTCACCATGCTTCCGCCTTTGTATTGTATGCCTGTTTATGTTTTTACCAGTCTGGGGTATGTCCATGACGGTAGTATGTATGAGATCTCCCTCAATGTTGTAATAAAACTTTGTTATTTTTTATTTCCACAATTATTCTGTGAGTACCAGCTTGTGTATCCTGGGACTGGTACTGTAATCACAAGTAATTATGTGACCTCTAGCCTATGCCGGTTCTGGTCCTTGGACTGGTATAGTTTGGGGTGCCACAATTTAGTAACATATTTACTCGTAGTATGAAAGCGTTATATTGTTCGCAATACTGTTATCTGGATGTTTTCTAGAGATCTAAAAAGTTGCATGCGGTCATAGTGCTAAGTGATCGTGATGGGTCGTGGAAGTATGACCATCTAACCTGAAACGTGAGTTTTTTTGGGGGATAATGTTAGTTGGATCTATCCCTTTATTTGTTGACCGTTCCTTTTGGATAGGGTTAATAACAAACTTATCCACAAAAAATATATATTGAGGACTCGTGCACCACGGAATCAATCTTTTGTCAGCCGAAACAAAAACACACAAAAGATGGACGACATAAAGGTTTCTGAAGAGAGTGATGCAACCCCATATGAGGTCTCATCACCAGCCGTCCCAACTGTTAAGCCCGGGTCGCCGTTGCTATCTGTCACAAGTGGATCACCTCGATCGCGGTCACCGTCGAGCTTGGCATTGTCTTGAGTAATGAGAGATGTGGATCTTCCTCCGTGCTTCCACGTCACCAGTCCTCCATCGCCTGGTTCAGATCGACCATTGTCGTTAACACCATCAGCAGAACAAAGGTTTCTGGATGAAACTTTAGAGGAGTTGGACTATGGGTATTTAAGCACTCATTGCCCATCGCCACCATCTGACCTATCGGAAAACGAAGGGTGGCATGATGGTGAAGATTATTGTCGTGATCACTTGGATCATGTTGAATAAGTAATGTCAATTTTACTTTGAATACTTGGTCCCCGTTTAGAAATTTAATATCACTTAGTAGGAAAAATTTTTGGTTCAATTTTGATTACGCTTGTATTAATCTAATTTTTAATGTAAAATCGTGCAAGGATGTGAGATTATGCATGTACACAATGGTTAGTTTGCACCGTGTGAAGATAGATGGTTGTTAAAGTAGTAACCTTTTTACTTGATGAATCTTGACGATGATTTGTTGTCCTACAGAACAATTAAGGAGTTTAGTAAATTGATTACTAATAAGACTATTGTATGATAGTAATATATTTACATAATATCTCATGATAGTAAATGATGAATTGTCACCAGAAACCGAGCGTAGGAGATTTTAGATGATTATTAATTAGATTTCTTTGAGATATTTTGAATAAGTAATGTCGATTTTACTTTGAATACTTGTTCCCCATTTAGAAATTTAATATCAATTAGTATGTAAGTTTTTTGGTTCAAGTTTGATTACGCTTGTATTAATCCAAATTGCAATGTAAAATCATGCAAGGATATGAGATTATGCAGTTATGCAATGGTTGATTTACACCGTGTGAATATAGATGGTTGGTAAAGTAGTAACCTTTTTACTTGATGAATCTTGACGATGATTTGTTGTCATACAGACAAATTAAGGAGCTTAGTAAATTGATTACTAATACGACAATTGTCTGATAGTAATATGTTTACTTACTATGTGATGATAGTAATATATTTTTGGTGAATGACTTTAGTCTCCCATTGAGTATCCCTTTGTAAATAAGCCATTTGCTAAGCACAATATTGAATCAGGTGTGAGCATTGTTATCTTAGCCATATACGTTAAGAGAATAGCTTTTAGTAATTATATTATTAGACATTTGTATAGAAGATATAATCCATTAGTAAATAATTAACCTAAAGGGTTACTGAAAAGTAGATTCAATTCATCAGGGGTAGGAGGAAGGGGGCCAAGGAGACCAAAGGAGTATATTTGGTACTCCCTGACTTCATTTTTGGAATGGAACACACTTAAGAAGTAACTACACAACCGGGCATTACAATAGAGGTAGTTCAGTTTAGGAGTTATGGAATGTATAACATGTTGCAACCCAGTGGCAAAAGTAAAGCTAACAGAGATTGATTCAAATATTCAGTTTCAACAAAATTATTGGGCATTGTCGGCTGCATGATGTGCCTGGATGTCGTGATGGAGATCTTCCACAAAATTGAAACTATTGAAGATTAGATGGTGTAGTATTTGGGCCCGGAGCATGACCGACGGAACCTAAAAATGTTACACAATTTTGAAACTGTGTGGACAAACACTAATACATCGAAAAGATTGTAGGTACCATGTTAGGGGGACTAAGTATGAAATGAGAAAAGAATTACCATTGGAAAGGCTTGCGATAGCTTGTCGGCATCACCATTGTATTTCTCCATGAATCTCATTACATAGAAAGCAGAATCATTGGAACCCAAAGCCATGTTTGGACATTTGATGTAGCATCTACGATAATTTCCAAACTTTGGAAATTTCCCACCCATGTAAACCTGGAATCCATCGCTCAAACACTTCAAGATCTTCTGAGCCATTGGGAAGTGATGTTGGGTCTCTGTGAGTCCTATTAAGTCATATTTCTTGGAATCGAGAATATCAAAACTTTTTTGGTTGTGGTTGATTATGTACAGTGACCAGTGGTCGTCGTGGATGACTGACAACATCATCTACAAAACAAAAAAAACATGGTCATAAACGAGCACCAGAATAAAGTGTAATAAAAGTATGGGAGTTAGCATTTTTTGGAAACCTGTTTGTTGCATGTGACTTCGACGTTCCGTAAAGTGAAACGGAGTTGTTTGACAAAGGCATCTAGTTTGAAGTTATACTTGGTGCCATTACGAGTAACATACTCAATGTTGATCAGTGCCTGCACGAGTGTAAGTATTTCATATGAAATTATGGAAAGGTGCATACAATAATTCCCTGACAAAACGAATAGTGCAGCAGATTAGGGGGAAAAAAAGAGATGTCGTGTACTGATATGGTGGTCGGAATGAATATACGGGTGCTAGCAAGGTGGGTCCTTTTCGACATATCTTCTTTATACAAGAAATCGGCAAATGCATCTATAAACATTCCTTTAGCAATGTGACCAGCAGAAAACGACTTGACAATATCACTAGAAGTTGCATAGCAACGATCCGACTGTATTAGTTTGGCACTGCAAAGTTTGGAAAGTATCAAAACATTACTCACTTCTGATGTGAACTGTATATAAGATATAGATCACCATTTTTTTTTAATTTGGATGTCGTGAAACCTACCTCCCGAAACGGTCCGGGTTTGCTAGTAGCAGTTCCAACCGTTGAAGTGGTGAATTGTCAGGGGTTGGCATAGACAAAAACCTGGCTGGCCTTTTGGTGCGTCTATGTGGCCGTCTCAACGGTGTGTTTTTTTTGGAATCATCGTTCTTGGCCCCTTCATTGACCTGAAAATCTTAAAAAAATATTCTTAACAACTATGGTGTCCTAAAGGATAATTGTGAACAGTAATGAATATATTTTAAAATTTGGGATCTCTGCCAACCTGTGTACCCAGTCCATGATCACACTCCCTTAAACAAATCTGGTCAATTTTTAATGCCAACCGTGAGTCAGTTAAATAATTGTCTGATGGCAAAGATAATGAGTTGAAGTCTTCACGGCCGTAAATTGATAGTTGCGAGGCTGTGGCTTTGAAACACAAAAATAGAAATAGTTCATAATTTATAAAGTGGCAGGGGAAAATCGAAAACAACATAAATGAACATATATATTTCATGTGCTGTAAAGAGAATATGATGTTTTATCATGAGGGGCTTTCTAGAATGCCTTCCATACCTTGTGAGCAACTCTGAGATGTGGTGTTATCCTGGAAACCCATATTTCGTATCAACCTCGGTGTGTGCCGCTTCTATCGTGACTGTGTCCATTGGACTATCCGGTTCCATGATAGCACCATCCGTCTCATTTTCATTTGAATCTGCATAACAATTGCAGTTATTCATGTGCAATATTAGACATGGATAAGAAGTAATAGGATATGAAAGTGTTATAATAATACAGTTAGTAAGAAGATTACTATTTGATGAAAATACATAAGTCAAAGTAATGCAATTACTATATTGAGATATTTTCAACTAATAGTAATGAAGTTACTACAAGGGGTGTGCTATTGGTTAAATATTTTATTTTCGCAACCAGTCAGTGTCTGAACAGAAAGCAAATTAAATGGTATGAATCAGGTGATAAAGATTGGTTAGTAGACATAAACAGCTGTTCCTTGTGGATACTACACTAGTAGTAAAAGTAACAGAAATAATTGAACTGAGTATTAAAAAAACAACCAACATCTGACTACTTATATCAACCTTATTGTATTATATTTTTGAAAATAAGGGCAGGGTCTAGTTCATGTTTAATTTTATTATATGTGGCAAATTATGAAAACTGAGAACATGGAGGCAATGAACATTTCCAATGTAATAACGGTGTACTAGTTTTAAGTTTGAGAGAGTATCAAGGATGTCGTCTGTACCTTCTGAGCAATGCTGAGATGTGGTGTTCTCCTGTATACCCATGTCTGGAGGAGATATGACAGAGGCATTTTTATCCCCAGAGACTCTCGCTTGAATGCTGTCTGTAGGCTCCTCTTCCAGTAACTTGATGGTGCCAACAGAATGAGTTTCATTTAAATCTGCATAACATTGATAGTTTAAAGTGATTGATAACGTCGGAACATAATGCATGATTAATAAAACATTTGTATAAGAAGTCATGCGGACTGTACCTTGGCTAATGCGCTCATTATGTTTGCCCTCAGGAATAACATCAATTGAGGGGATTAATGGACAGGGCGTTGCAGGTCCGATATGGCAAGCATCATCGATACGTGCACTGGGGATGTTAGCTACCATTCCTGGTTGGGATGCTTTTCCAACATGTTTTACAACTGCTTGATGAGACTCAGATNTGGCATATGAGGTGTATCAGTTTGCTCCACCACATGGTGACGATCCTGAATGTCCTCTGCGATTGTGTCATTGGGATCACAAACGAAATTGTCACAAGGTGCTGCTTGTTGTTGACCATCCGGTATCACCAAATCCCTGGGTTTCTGAAGTAGTGGCAGTACAGTCCCTCCAGTTTGGGCCTCATTATGTAGTGTTGAAGCCGGGTCAACTGCAGTATGCACATGGCGCTCCATATCAGCAGTACTCAGTGGGGTGGTAGACTGTTGATGTGCATCGGGCACCTGGGGATCTGCTTGCTGATATGACGGTGGCACATCTGGCTCCACATGACAGGTTGGTTGCTCATCTATTAATGTGTCAACAAATTTAGCTTCCTGAGGACGCATGTCGCCCCTGATAATGCTGACAATATGGTCACTGACACGAGCATGGCATGTTTGCACCGTCCTAATATTCTTCGTGATATTCTTTGCACAAATTTTTGCCTGCCAATCATATTCTCCTAGTGCATCAAGGGCACGCTTCTTCTGTTCAGCTTGAAGGCCGGACAGATCGGGACCAATATTGTGGAACATGCTTGGGAAAGACATGTGAACGACTGTGATCAGCTCATCGGCAAAGGGGTGCCAACATTGTCACCACGTGGCTCTTTGTCCTTGTCGTAGTCCGGGTGGCTGTAGCATGAAGCCAGAATGGCATTGAATTGGAAAGGGATATAGGATATGAAGTTAATGTACAACTGCGTAGAAGAAATTAATGGGATAAAAATGATGATCAGATATAAAAGGAAAAAGGTCATAAGTCCTTACATTGAGCTGACCAAAAACAATTTTTTCATCTTCATCCTTAACACGGTCTTCCTGACATATAGCCTCCACCAGCTCCTTTGTATAAAGCTGTATACGAGGTGTGTGCAGCCGATCGATGATAAATCCAGGTTTGGGCACCTCGAGGTTGGCAATGTAGAGCAACTGACCAAGAATAATAATAGAATATAATGCAGTTAAGAAACTATCGTGAAGAGAGAATATATATATATATATATTGACGAGCAATATGGCTAGTAATAGTGGATTGATGGCTGAAAATAAAAACCATTACATAAATTGCAAACTTACTATGAGACATGCCACGCATGAGCATATGTATGTTTGCAATTTTTGCTGGATATCATTCCTGGACCATGACACAATACTATCATGAAGCGCATTGAAAACAACCTTTGACCAATCGATCCTTGCGACCCTAGAAAGATCCATGCCTAGCCATGTGTCTGATGGAATAAGTCTAGTGCTGATTGATCTTAGTCTTTGTGTGCTTTTGGGATGCTCTAGGACAGCATCTCCTTTTTGCTAGCATCTCCTTTTTTGCTTTTTAGACTAGCATCTAAGACTAGCATCTTAGACTAGCATCTATGACTAGCATCTTAGACTAGCATCTATGACTAGCATCTTAGACTAGCATCTAGCATCTTTGATTAGCATATGCTTGGCTGCCCACTAGCCTATATATATGTAACACCAACCCCTTGGTTGGTATGGCTTTGAGTTTGTAAATGGAAGAAAACCAGAAAATTGCCCCATCTCGAGTGCCATCCTCTTCTCAATGAGAGTAACCATTGATATACTAACAGTGTCTTTAGTTGATATATAAAACTTTGATGATGGCAGCAGCAACTTGTTGGTCAGGATCATGATGAAGAACCGAACAGCACTGGGATCATCTTTCCGTTGCTTTAACTCTCTTAACAACATTGGTTCATAAATATTAGAGCTTGGCTGCACAACGAGCTCATTGGACAGCTGGGTGAAAGCATGTGATATGATACTCTGATCAGGATATTGCAATGGTTCACCACCAAAAGGGGCGCCCAACACAATACTGACCTTTCATGATGTTATGGCAATCTTCTTGTTATCAGCGATTTGTATGGTCATTGTTTCCGAGTCAGTATGGTCCATGAGCCAATATATCAACTAGGGCTGCTCCAGCCCATCGAGCGTCATATCTGCAAGTTTCCCCAATCCAAGAGTTGACAATGTTTTTCAATGTTCAGGAGACAAAGTGCGACAGGCACCATGCACAATCTTCGGCCTACACCGGGTGTACACCATCTGTTTAGACAAGAGGGGTTGCAAATTTGTATACACCAACAATGTCAAAAAAATGAAAAATGATAAATTTAGATTTACTCCTTTGTTCTTTGTTCTTTTAGTAAATAAGTTACTCCTAACCTTTTTATCTCCCTTCCATCAGTTAATAAATTACTCTTAGTTATTTTTTCTTTCAGTTAATAAATTACTCTTAGTCTGCTTGATTAATAGAATTATGACCATAATGTTCTAATAACAATATTTAATAAATTAGTCTGTGTGCTAACATTTTTATATTTAGAGATGATAAAAATAGATGGACAGACGACACATTTCTAGAAGGGTTAAAACTAGAGGGTGAGCATTTCAGCAAAACCAAATAGATCAATTTAGAAAAAAAAGATAAATTTTCAGATTATGAATCATGATATATTTGTACATAGCATTTGAAAAGTACACTTCTATAAATCAGATTTTAGAAAATGATAGCTTTCTAATTGGCATTCAAGACATGATGGTTCTAAGCCCCATAATGAAAAATGATAAATTTAGATTTACTCCTTTCTTCTTTTAGTAAAAAAGTTACTCCTAACCATTTTCTCTCCCTTCCATCAGTAAATAAATTACTATTAGTTATTTTTTCTTTCAGTTAATAAATTACTCTTAGTGTGCTTGATTAATAGAAATATAACCATAATGTTCTAACGACAATATTTAATAAATAAATCTGTGTGCTAACATTTTTATTTTTATAGATGATAAAAATAGATGGAGAGAAGACACATTTCTAGAAGGGTTAAAACTAGATGGTGAGCATTTTAGCAAAAACAAATTGATGAATGTAGAAAAAAAAGATAAATTCTCAGATTATGAATCATGATACATCTGTACATAGCATTTGAAAAGTTCACTTCTATAAATCAGATTTAGAAATGAAAGATTTATAATTGGCATTCAAAACATGATGTTTCTAAGCCCCATAATTATCACAGCATTTCAGAGCTGTAACACCAACAAAGTCAAGTCAACCATAATAAAATTTTTAAATATGCTGCACTTGCAAACAGATAGAACAAAATAATGTAAAATTGAGGGCCAAACTAATGACAGGTGATCAAAGCCCAAAGTACTTAGTGGAAGACAAAATGGGGTCCGTCTTTCGTCACTAATAGTAGTCCCACCACGTGTGGAATCTTAAATATGACAAAATGAATCTGCTATAAAGGATTAGTCTCTGAACATCAATCCCTACCAACGAAAACGACAACGGCCGATGCATATAAAAATGCAGAACAAACCAAAAATATAATGTAGGGTTTTGGGTATAGGGAACAAAACAAAAAACTCACCTCTACAAAATCAGCTTCCTTTCGTGATAAACCTGCTTGCCCCTTGCGTCTTACATTTTTGGCTGTGCCTTCCTTGATAGATTCACCAGATCGGGCACGTTTGGTGCCGGCTCGGTGTTATCCGAGGGTCGGTTGAGAATCAGAAATCAATATCTCGCACTCCGACTGCGATCCGGTTAACTTGACGCTCCCAACTTTTTCCGGCATCTTGCCTTTCCGTTTCATCTATAGTAGGATGTGCGAAATTAGTTGAATCAGCAAGAACATGAATCGATTAAAAAAACAAACTAACTACAGAACGATGAAACAATTCTTGATGATAGTTAAAAAGAGGAAAGAGGAGTTGGGGACGGGGGACAGGGGATGTGGATCTCACATTTGCAAGTTCCTATGGAGCAATGGTGGCCGCCTCCGTGACTGGCCGTGGAATCGAGTGCCGCCAAAACTGACGGTAGGCTCGCTGTCCGTCGTCGCTGGTCGTCGGAGGAGGCCCTTCCAGTGGAAGCGGAATCCGGTTGTCGGCTGGCCCTTCCAATGTTCACCATCGCCAGACGGAGTCCCAGTCCATGATCGCCCTGCACCGGCGCCGCCGAAACCACCTGAGCACGATGGGAACGACAGAGAAAAAGAGGATAGGATATGGTGAATGGGGAATCAACCGGTCAATTTGGTGGTGAATTAAAAAAAGCACCTATTTAGGAATATATCGTTGCTAGGGATTGAAAATAATATTATTAGCGAATAAAAAAATAGCAATTTAAATAGTAATCATAAGATAAAATAATTAGCATGGATCAGACATTAGCCTTTTTATACAATGTGATTAATTAGGCATTGATGTTCATAACTACCCCAAAAGGTTCGTGAATGCGTACAACTAAATACATGGACTTCATGATACGGGGTAGGACAGTTAAAGTAACAACATTACTACAAGGTAAATACATATTTATGTAGTAATCCTTTTACTATCAGTACCATACGAATTGTGTGGGTGCGAAGTGAAGCGATATGATGCGGGGAGGGGAGGGGGGGTTCCCCGAGGGGGGTGGGTTAGGGGGGAGGGGGAGGGGGTGGGTTGCGTCCTAACTACGATACACCCCATCATGAACTATTGTAACTACCGGTCCATCATCTATTGTTGTATTCGATGAATTGTAATGGAAATTATTATTCTTCATATATGTTCTTTAGTATTTTTAATTACGAAGTACAGTTTTCTCGTATAGCAATATGTTGTGCATATGCACAACTAACATAGGGCAGGTTACGAAGAACCTATATATTTGTACCTGTACGGTTATATGGTCTAGGTCAACCTTGGTCTTCTACAAACAAATACAGTAGTTACGTATGCTAACTATGCACACCAGGCAACCATCACTATGTAATGATGAGGGACTATCCATTAATCTTTCGACATATTTTAGTTTTATATCTTATAGAATTTTTAATCCATAAATATAGCCCGTTTTAAATGAAATAACAGAACAAAAAAGATAAACATGTCAAAAATCATAAATCTAGAGAAAAAACCTATTCTAAAAATCTAACTTTGATGCACTGAAACTTAGCGTAAGTGCTATGTTAGTAAGTGTAATTGCATTATCACTGAGCGTAAATGCTATGTACAATATACCGAAACACGAATCTTGATATAAGATCATACGGATGAAAAATTAAAAGATAGATGCCCAAAAATCTGTTATAAGTGAAATAGCAAAACTGTAACGATTAATGTCTTGATTGACCCGTACTCGCTCTATCCGTTTTGATCCAGATCAAGATCCACATGGCTTATACGGTTCATGAAATTTGCAACCATTGTAGGATCGAAAAACAAAAACTAAGCCAACCGGAGGAGAGTGAATGGTTGTAGTACTCAAAAACCAAAACTTATAGCGGAATTAAATGTTATCCTCAAATCGATGTAGATCGGTCTGCCTCTCTTCACCATCACCGGTCTGACCGCTGTATCCCCGCCGGTCTGACCGCCGTGAAGCCTCCAGTCTGACCGTCGATGTCTCGTCGGTTAGACCGCGGAACCCGGGCAAACACAAATTAAAGATCTATTAAAATAGATGACTACTTTATTACTTCTCTCTGTGTTTACAAAGTGCAACAACAGCGCTTCTCATGAAAATCTCGACTAAACTCGAAACCCTAACTAAACTCACAACTCAATGCTTCTCCAAAAGCAATACCGGGAGGCCACACCCTCCCTCTCTATATATACATGAGGTAGGCAGCCTAAAGCCACGAACCAAACTCATACAAGAAATCCTAATCCACATAGGAAACCTTCCCGTACAAGAAACCAACTTTACATATTTCAATTGTACCAAATTTAGACTCCTTCCAAATTCGACTCCGCATCCCATACGCACACAATATCTCCATCGCATGCCATATGGAATCTTCACCAGCCACGTGCATTGATCTTTAGCCTAAGTATCCCGCATGATATCTGACCGTCCGGACATCACCTTATCTCAAGTTGACTCCCGATCCATCACCAGCAATACTTTCCCAAGACGTAAAGATTACCTACACATGAATCAAACAAAGAAACCATATCCGAGCACAAGCTATCTTCAACTTGACTCATTGTTAGCACACAACAGTATTACATACGCATAATATCCATCTAGAAGCCATAAACTTGAATTAATCACGGATATCCAATTAAACAACCCGAAACTGAAACCGACACAAAGTCGGCCAGTCAGACCGCGGGCTGATCGGTCTGACCGCACATATACCGCCGGTCTGACTGGCCACACCTGCCCGGTCTGTCCGGACCCAACAAAAACAGCAGTCCCTGTTCACCGTCTGAAAATTCAATCACCTCACAAAGCACTTTGCAAATAAACTTCAAATATCAAAACCAATAAACTCAGATGCCAATTGTTCATCACAACAGAAGAATCAAACATACCTTGAGTTTACAACAATCTCAATCTTAACAAGGGGAGAAAATATACTGTCTTCTTAACCCCAAAAAAAAGTTTGTTAAACAATTTTTAGAGCCGGATAATCTAAAACTCAGTTCAGATCTCATAACAAAAAACATGGGTAAGTATATAGTGAATAAACTGTAATGCGATTTAAACAAAATTTGAGATCATTGGGCTTTACTTTTGTTTGATATAAAGTCTAGTTTTAGAACAGATTAGAGATCAAAACAATCCCTAATGAGAATTAACTCACAGTAGGACTCTGGCTGAAAAGAGGAATAAAGAGCCTCCCTGACATGGAAAACAAAGAGCCAGCCCAACGTCGATGAGGCTCATCGCTTCCACACAGAAACGTGGACCCGATATGCGCGTTCCAGCTAATAAAAACCTCGTTCTCTCCTCTCTCAGCTTATCACGTCACATTCACACATCGTCCTTTCTCTCTCCTGGCGACAGTGGTGTTTGCCTCAATGATGGTGGTGTCGACGATGTCAAGGCACACGGCAACGGTGGCTTCCGTTTGCATCTTCACGAAGTCCGACGAGCTTGAGCTGAGCAAATCAGCAACATACGCGTCCATGGCTCCACACTAGTTTGGTCACGAAGATGACTTTTGGGCAAGCCAGATTGGCGGCATTGCACTCGGCGCCAACTTCCCTGCCTTGAAATGCTAGGGAGATCGTAGGATTACTGCGCTAGCATACGGGCAGTGGGCCAGTGGCGGAGATGATGAACTCGCACAGGCTGTGATCATCTAGATCGAGACCTCCAATCAACCTGTGAACGAAGCAAGTTCTTAGATGAATCGAGAAAGAAACTTGACAACCACAAGGCCAACGGGCGCATGTCCTTCGAGGGCTCGAACCCTCCGTAAGTCACATCTGCTGACTCATGTCCGATTTCTGTTTTCTGTGAAGCGGGACAGAAATGAACAAGGATTTGACAACCGATGACATGGGAAAAACGCAAGTGGGCGGATGAAACGGACGACAGAAACAAATGATCAGGAGCGATGGACAAATTCGATTGGGACTCGCTCAGGAAGTGACGGACGAAATCAACGATAGTACCTACAGAATCAAGTTTTATTTTTATAATAGATAAAGATAAAGATATAATTAAAAATATGGTTTTCCAACGATAATTAAAAATATGGTTTTCCAACGATCTAAAACTAACGCATCATAACCATCACTACCACAAAACATGCTATCTTTGACACCCCATCAGTGTCGGTTAGCTAAAACCCGAAATTGATAGGGATTTTCCCATCCTCTCAAACCATGTGCTTCATGGTAGAAAAAAACCTGGCAGTGAAAGGAGGTCATCAATACACATTATGTTGATCCAATTTAAACATTCTTCTTGTTTTTCTACTCCTATACCAGGGCATTGAATATAGTCTTAAATAAATGAGCCTGGAGTCTAACCGTTTGATCACAGTCTATAAGCCAGGAGTATGAACATTAACCCTATGATCAAGTTAGGCTTTTTTTTACAAGCCTGGGAATAGTAAGGTTTTGTTAATGCTAAAATTTGACAAGACTTTTTAGTGGATTTGGTTAAGAAAAAATATCAAATAGCCGATGAAAATTTATCTCAGAGAGACCGAGTTCAAGAAGAAATCTTGAAAACTATTGCATTGCAGTTTAAGTTTATCTATTAATTAGGCAAGTTTTGTATTTAGGAAAGTTTGTGTCATGTCCGATGAGGACTTTATATTTTTTCTTTTATCTTTAAAAAAGTTTATGTCATGTCTAATTAGTATTTTTATCGGTCTATGGGTATAAAAATGTACACCCAAGGTCTTTATAACTTATCTGCAAAGATCAATATATATATATACTTTCGGCACATCGCCACCCTTTTATGAGGTTTTATTTCGACGAGTTCTTTTTTCGCGCATGGGTTGCATCAATTGAGTTCGACCTCTAGCAAGAAGTGAGTTCTGTCATCTTTGCTTGTGCTGGCGTGGTTAGGACTTTTTCGGTTGAGTCCGATATTCTAATCGGACCGACGCAAGTGTTGCCTATTTGGTTTATCATCTTTATATTTAGTTCTATTACTCTTTATAGTCACATCAGCTTAGTTAGCACTTCCTCAGTTAGGTTTGATATTCTGAGCAAATTGATGTTTCTTTAAACATAATGTCGCTTTACATAGATTTGTTATATCCATCATATTAGACAGATATATCGGCTCATTGAGTATTAGATTGTCATATTCAATTTTGTGCTACATCGGTTAGGTCCGACCTACTAAATAGTTATTGATAATCTAAGTCTTGTTAAGCCGATAGGTTTATGCTAATGTTTTATCGGAGGGTTAGCCGGTGTTATCTGATATGTTAAATTTCTCTTTTATGGTTTTACTGTCTTGGTTAAATTTAATACATGACCACTTTGATCGGTGTCATATTGGCTAGTTTAAATATATCAGGCAATTATCAACCTTATACTGCATCAGTTAGGTCCGACCTATGAGATTGTGGTTGTAAGTTGGATTTATTTAAGTCAGTAGGCATCAATCATTGTTTCATCGAGGTTTCAACCGATGAGTTATCTAAATATTGTTTAAGTGTTACATCGACTCATAAGGATTATACATAAGTTGGTTTTAGACGATTGCAACAAAGGTTTCATTGATCACTTAATCATTTGAATTTAATGAAATCGGATTTCTAGCTGATATATGCTTTAATTATCAGATCATCATTTATTTTATCATATCATTATTGCCCGATTGATTTTTGTTGGATTATGTTATCATTAGCCGATTGTCTTTATATCATTATTTATTCAAGGGTCAGAATCTACATCGGACATATAGCTGATTGCTCTAAATTCTATCGACATCGTCTAGTATTGTTACATCAGCTTGTTAGCTGATTGGCTGTTTGATCGTTAATTTATATATCTTGTCAGTTGTAGGATCAAACTGACTGGCACGCCCGCATCTAATCAAAATTTTGGATCTACACTGAAACTAAGCAGATCTCCAAGGCCATTGTGTTTGTTTACATAGTTCGCGTCGACACAGATTTGGCACCATCGGTCGGGCGTAAATTTTCGTCAACAGGTTTTAAATGGAATCTAAATTTAAGGCATACCCGATATTTATCGGTAGTAGGGAATGAATCTTGACATCTACAATCAACTAAACATCTAGAACTTAATTATCTAAACACCTAAAACTTAATTATTATGTAAGCATAGTAGTTATTAGTATGTCCTAAAACTTAGACATGTGCCACATCAACTTTCTAAGCATCTAAAACTTAGCACACAAACATAATAATTATCTTAATACATTCAATAATATCATATCATTTACTATTTATTAAATTCTGAAGCTCAATATACAAGCATACTAAATCATCTTTTCTTATGACATAATTTTTACAGTATTTCAATCCAAATCCATTGATCATTTGTAAAACATTTAACATGTATTTATTCATATATGTCACAGCAAAGTACAGGGCATTTCCAATTAAAAGTTAACCCGTATGAACTTGCTAAAAGACGGTTATATTGGTATACCCTGCATTGATGTTAGGCATAAGCCTTTTGCTTCATTTTTCCCACGAATACATGCCTAGCTAATATCTAATTTCACTTTTTAGAGAAAATATTAGATTTTGCATAGACACACACATGCACCCTCACATCATTGGCACCCATATAAATTGCTATATAGATGATACAGTTGAAGCATATGGTTGGAGAACAAGAGGTAGGATCAAATGTATGGTGTTGCGATAATAAGCAGTAGTAGGCATCAATGCCCTTGGTAGGCTGATGGCTCCATATTTGGATATCTACCAGAATATACTTCCAGTGCTCCTTCTAGCTAGCTAGTAGTCTCAATCACCGACTTATCTCCAATTCGTGTCATCTTTTAGCTTCTTTTCTCCCACAAGTCACAAAGAATCAGAAAACTACCCCTCCAGAATGTCAAAGGGACACCAACGTTGGGCTCAAATATCTCGAGATTTGAAGTCACAGATCTGTTGTTGATTGCGGCAATTCAGGGGTTTAACATAGGAAATTGTTTAGGGGTGTAAAATGGTGCTAGTTAACTCACTTATTAATCACACTATATATCTTAGTATTTTTGGGATGGCGTACTACCATCATCTTATTTTTTTGAAAATTCTTCCTCCATCCTGTGAATACTCATCTCATCGCAACAAACATTTGCATTTTTTGTCTCCTTAGAGACGAGCCACATTTTATTGACAAAATGTCAAAGGGAGCAAGCAACTTTCGAAGTTCACACACTATCATCCTGCAAAGGAGTGGGCATCCTGCCTATAGATTTTTTATGGGATGACAGGTACGTCGGTACTTCTATTTGTTATATGCATTGGTTAGCTTTTCTAATGAACGTGTTGGGTTTCTTATCTGTATTATTTCAATGCCTTTTCTGTATTTCTATTCTACTATACAGAAACAATCTTCTCAAAAGGTTAAAATGCATTTTCGAAGGTGGGTGGAGCAACCCCCTGTGCCTAGGTGTATGTAAAAATTGGCATTTTTTCAATCAGGCTGCACAATCGTACGCGAAAAGTGATTTTCACATGTGGTCAAGTTAGGCCGCCAGCCTAAAAAAAACAAATTGGAAAAAAATAAAAAAATGAAATTCATGAAACCCTACCTCCGACCCCAGCAAAATATTCATCACCGCTGCAGTCCACCGTCATCGTCATCGCCGTCATCCCCACAGCTAAATCTGTATAGATTTTAGGAATGACAGGTAAATTTTTCTATTTGTTATATGCATTGGTTAGATTTTCTTATGAATGTGGGTTTCTTATCTGTATTATTTCTATTTCTTTTCTATATTTCTATTCTACTACATAAACAATCTTTCTAGATGGCCAAATGCATTTTTGAAGGTAGGTGAAGAACCGCCTACACCAGGTGTCAGTAGAAATCGATATTTTTCAAAGCGGGCAGCACAACTGCACGCAAAAAAAAGATTTTCATGGGCAATATAATCAAGCTACGCCACCTGCACGCAAAAATGTCACGCCCCAAACTAGCCCCGAGCGGAGGCCAGTATAAGGCGATCCAAATTAACCTGTATGTCTGTACCAGTCCCAGGAAATAGCGCTGGTACAACAGGAAGACAGAATATCACAACAACAGCGGTCTCTTTATTAAGAGTAGGATTACAACCAAGGTTGGAACTGCGGACAGAACCCGAGTTCGCAACAACATTACAAAAAGGCGGAAGCGGAAAGCAGAGACTAGCCCTAAGCCACAAGCAAAGCCTTGGGGAAAGGCCGAAACCCTACTACTGCTCGAAGTCTGCTTGCTCCTGGAAGAACTCTTCATCAGCAGGGTCCACCTCTTCGTCTTCGAGAACTGGGGGGGTTTAATTATATAGAGCAAGGGTGAGTACGGAAGTACTCAGCAAGTCAGGGGGATTAAGTGTTTAATGCAAGCTTCAAGGAAGGCCAGTTGCTTTTCATGATTTATTTTAGTTTAAGACTTTCAGAAACATCTAAGTGAGTGCTTCTCAACGCCACGGACGAGAAAGTGCGTCTCGTCCGGCCGGAGCAGTGAAAATGTATCGATTGATTCTTGTCGGCACGAGAGGCTCCCTGCCAATCGTTCACCGACCACGGCTGCACCAACAGCCACACGCGAGAGGCTCCCTGCCAATCGCTCACCAACACCAGCTGCACCAACAGCCGCAAGTCAAACACGTCGGAACGGGAGGCTCCCTGCCAATCGTTCACCGACGCCGGCTGCTCCAGCAGCTACACATAAGCGCAGGAAGGAATTCTGACACCAACAGCGGTTCACAAGGAAAAACAGTAAAACTACGTCAAGGAATCACCTCACATCCGCCCATGACCGTGGGCACGGCTGTTCAAACAGTTGTTAACCTCTGCAGAGGGGGTACACTTTACTCACACGACGTTACTAACCCCGAATCACCCAGCCCGTGACTCTCAGTCACGTCTGGCGACCTTGAGGCTTTCACAACAAGGCATTTCGAAAGCCGACTCAGGGTCATCTTATGCCAACGGGAGGGGTCCCACGGACCAACACCAGGTTAGGTCCCAGACCATACTGTGCCAGGAAGCCCAGGGGTCCTCCCCGACACCACCCCGGCGAATCCACTTGTCCCTTGGCATCAAGATTTCCCTGGCCTAGCTAATTACTCAGCCAGGGGCGTCCCATATCACCCATGTGGTCGTACTTGACATATGCTCGGATGTAATTCCCAAGGAATCGGTCCTTAGAGCGAGAACGGGCAGACCGTACCTCCAGTACGTCTCCCGTACTGCGAGTTTTAGAAACTCACTTTATTTTCAAGGCACCGACCCAAGTGTCGGGTTTTCCAAGCATTTTGTAAACTCAAGTTTTACCCAGGTGATCATTTTAAATCTTGAGGGGAGTCTCGATATTCGTACGCGAGGTACGGGTACCGAGGCTTCACCTGAGGGGTGACAAGGGTGCTAGGGTATTCAATAATCAAGGAAGGTGAATGCAATGAATGGGTAGGGCCTGCCGGTTGTATTGCAAACCGAGGCCAAGTGCCAAGTGTAACCTAAGTAATGCATAGTTTGCGGAAATCAAAATACTTAATTTAACTTATAGGTTCAATTGATCAAAGATGACTTGCCTTGCTCGAGATCTTGAGCTTCGTCCTCTAAATCCGTGCACTGCGGGTCTTCGGGCTCCGAGACTACACGCGAAACGAGACGACTCAACAAAGCGATAAAAGAAGCCCTATTAATAACCACTAGTTGTGCCATCAGATAGATCTCAATTTTACGGATTTACAGGAAGTGGAACGGAGTCAATCGAACGAACGGATAGAGAGATATGAATTTCTTAAGGTTAAATGATTTTCTGACTAAAGGAAAAGAATTAATAAATCCCTTGAAAAAGAAAAGGAGGAGGGCATGAATTGGACTTTATTTTGGGAGTATAAGTGCGGCCCAAAGCAAGAGCGGGCACTACCGAGCCACGTGGGCCGGCGCACGAGTGGAGTCGGCCCGCGACCGAGCGAGGCGCGCGTGCGGGGGCAATTGGGCCGGTGGCGAGGCATGGCCCAGAAGGAGGGTGCGGGCGCGGCCAAGTGAAACGGGCCGGCGCACGAGAAGGCGGCCCAAGGCCGAGCGGGGCACGGCCCACGGACGACGCGACGCGGGGGGAAAGGCCGGACGGCCCGGCCGGCGAGGCATGGCCCAAGCGGCGAGATGCGCGTGAGGCCGGGCCGGTGGACCGGGAGGCTTTGACCGGTCTCCCGTGGGGCCGGGGCAAGCGGACGTGGCGCCCACGTGGACACCACGTCGGACCGAGAGGGGGAGAGGCGGGGGACCGCATCGGACGGCCGGCGACGCACGGGGGAGTTCTGGCGTACGGCGGTGGTTTGGAGGGGCGGCAAGCTCCGACGGCGGGAGAAGGACATGGGGAGTCGGTTCACCGGTGCGGATCGAGGGGAGAAGATGCGACGTCGCCCGGCGGCGGCGCTATGCGGCGGTGGCCATGGCCGCACGGCGAGGGAACGAGGGAGATGGGCGGCGCCCGTGGCGGTGCTCCGGGAGGCTCGCGGGCACTCCAGGAGGGGCGGCCGCGAGGGAAATCGACAGGGGGAAGGCCGTCAGCGGCACGGGGGCTCGGCTCCGGACGGCGGCGAAGGGGGCTCGGCTCTGGGCGGCGGCAAAGGGGAGCTCGGCTCCGGGCGGCGGCGAAGGGGGCTAAGGCGGTTCTACCGCGTCTACGTGCACAGGAGGAGCGGCGGCGAGCTAGCTAGCACCTAGGGGAGGGGAACAATAGAGAGGGAGAGAGAGGTTACCGCGGGGAGGCGGTTCGCCGCGAAGGGAGGCCAACGGCACGAGACGTGATCGTCTCGGCCTCGGGCCGAGGAAGGGGAGGGAGCGGCGGCCGGAGTCCGCGTCTCGCGTCCTCGAGCTTCGGCGGTCGCGGCGGAAACAGGCGGCGAATTTTCGGTGGGCTCGGCGGCGGAGAGGGGATAATGGCCGAGTGGGAGGGAGGAGCGATTTTAAGGCGGCTCGGCACTTGGCGTTGAGGAGAAGGCTCGTGGTACGGTCACGCACGCGGGCTCGTGGTCGCCGGCGCAGCGCCCAAGCGGCGGCAGCCATCGCCGGGCCGAGAAGAGAAAGAGAGGAAAAAGGGAGAGGGAAAGGTGGGGAGCGGACTTGCCACTTCAGGGCGGCACGGGCGGAGGAGGGAGCTCCGCGCCCCGGGCTTGGCCGCTAGCGGCTTAGAGCGGCGCGGGCGCGAGGCCCCAAGGCGCGGCAGTGCTGCGGAAGAGAGAGAGAGAGCACGGGAGGGGCAGCGCACGCGCGTGAGAGAGAGGAAGGAGAAGTCGCGTGCGTGGCCGGGCTCTACCGCGGCACGTGCGCCGCACGTGCCCGGGAGCGGCCGGCACGGACTGGGCCGGCGCGGCCCAAGGGAAACCGAGGGACGCGAACTAGACTTTTTGCGGAGGGATTGGGTTTGGAAGGGATTGGAAATTGGATTTGAATTTTTGGGGTGGTTCTTTTCTCCAGGATTCGTACAGGGAGCCGAGAGGGGGGGGGAGACGAGACCCAGGCACACACACGAAGCACGAACGAAGAACAATTTTCGCAATTAGGGTTTTTGGCAAATAGGTTTTCCCACTGACGCCACGTCGGAACGGGCGCTACAAAAAACAAATTGCAAAAATATCCAAAATTTGTGAAACCCTAGCTTTGGTCCCAGCAAAATATTCATTGCCGCTATCGTCATCCCTGCAGGCCTTCAGCAGCAAATTCGCCCCACCCAAGTCTGGTGGAGGCGGATCCGCCACTCTTGAGGCCGTCGCCCAAAGCCCGCCACTGTTGATGCAGCCACACAAAGCTTGGAGCCCGCTGTGTGGAGCTGCCTTCGTCTGGGCTTCAATGCCATCGCCAAAGCCCGTCGTGTCCGCCACCCGAAGCGTTAGTCGCCACCTCTACTACCCTCAACCTCCCCACCACCAGATCTGCCGCAGGCTATCATTGTCGTCATTGTCGATCTGTCCCTTCCCCCTACTGTGGCCTCCGCTAGTAGATTCGCCCATCATGGGGCCGCTGTCGCCAGCTCATGCCCAATTGACGCACCGCTGGCCACTCCCGTCGTCGTCGTTCCTATCCCCACCCGCTCCCTTCGTTGGCCCGTCGAGGAGAGGCGGTGAGATAGAGGGAAGAACGGAGAGGTTATGAGGGAGAAGGGAGAGTAGAGGACTTAGAGGACATAGGAGACGCGGAGAGGGAGGAGAGAAATTGAAAGAGATAGAGATGATGTGCGGCTGGTCAAGTGTGATATTTTCGTATACGGGGCTCCTGAATCCAAGCCCTTTTTTTAGCCCGTTTATAAAAGTAAAGTAGGGTGCCAGCAAAAAAATATTTTCGTAGTAGTGATATTTTAGCCAGTAGAAGCCACTTTCTAATGTATGTATGCCCAGAATTGCTCGACAGCTAATCTACAAAATATGGAGTATAAACTTACAACACAGTAACCATCACGAATAAAAAGAGGCATGCGGTAAGAAATAGAGAGTACAATAATAGTTATATAAAGCTCTTGGTCAACACTTCGATCGGTGACGTGATTTCAAGCATACAACAACAGCACACACAACCTTTATCTTTTATTTCGCCTCTCGGCAATACAGTACATGTAAAAAAGGACCTGATTTTAACTGTTCGTGAGCGGCCAGCACGCCGCGACTACGACAACGACGACGACGGTGGGACTCATGAACTGGAGTAGTACGAGGCTGTTACTGGGCTTTCCGGCGGATGAGCAAGGGACGTAGATCAGCGACGGCCACCGCAGCACAGATAGGAACCATATTAGTTATTGGTACGCAGGTTGGTGTTTGCTGTCGGCGACCCCGGATGCATATGCACGAACCTCGCACTGCGAAAGACCATCCCATGCGTTTCAATTCCTTCTCCTGGCACGGCAACGGCGGCGCAGCCGCAATGCATCGCTGCGAGAAGCAGCACGGTGAGCAACAGCAGCTTGATGCCGCGAGGAAGACGAAGACGACGACCAAGACCAAACGTAACAATGGACATGGTTGCTCGGTACTTGCTCTATATGAATTTCTCTCTACTGGAGTATATGCCTCTAGGCTCTAGCTGCACGGATCTTTAATTGTATCTTACTATTTATTGATATATATTCAGGTATATATACGCGTGATGCATGTGCCTCGATCGATCGCGCGTCAATGGCACTAGCTAGCCAGTGGCCGGTCCAGATCAGGAGCCAATGGTGAGCATTTTCGCCTCTCAATATCACAGCGTCTCATGCACGCTACAGCTTATGCGTGTGTGTGTGTGTGGCCGACCACACTGCGCGACCGCCCACACGCACCATGCGCTGCCGGTTAATTCATCTGCTTGCTAGCTCGGCTCTCCCACCTCCCCGTCGCATTTGGTGATCTGCACGCGCACTACTACAGAACTCGACATCTATGACGGGGGTTTGCCACCTGCGACCCGTTACATAGGCCTCACCTTTCACGGATCAAAATAAACCCTCACACAGAAGCACCCATACAAACACTCCTCATAGGCCTCCGTTCCGGCCTAGCTTCCCTAACAGCGGCACACACGTACGTGCTAGCTGCTGAAAGTGCACGAATACACTCGAATACAGCAAACTGCAACGAAGAAAACAATTAATGTGTAGGAAAATGATTTTCGCATGCAGCTCACACTTAATTTTACAAGCAGACAAAAATGTCAAACGTTTGCTTTAAGTTTACCACTGTAGGGGGTCAAGAGCCGCTTATGTTAAACAGAATATCACGGGCAGCTGCCCGTGGTATCAAGATTTTTGTAGGCAATTGTCTTAAGATGCCTTGTCCGTGTCCACAATTTTTTCTAGACGGTTCACTTAGATGGATGCATGTGTCTTCCTTTTTGTTTTCCTCACGCCACTACTTCAACTATATCTACTACCATCGGTTATCACTCGAACACTTAGAATATGAACCATCAAATGGCAATCACGTCCTCTACTACCATGCTGAGCCTCCTCACCTTCCACGCCTCATCTATTTTCCAACAAATAGAGGGCATTGGGGGTTTTCTCGCCGCGCTCTCCCTCTCCACAATCTCCCACCTTCCTCTACTATGTGCCACGCAAACTGTAGTACATCACCACCAACCAGGAGGAGGAGAACAATGGCGGGGGCACCTGCGATGGGGACACCACCTCCGCCTTGTTGTTGCTGGCACCATTGCTGTGCGAAATGCCTAGCGATCATTAAGATAGTGACGGTACAACATGTCCCCGATGAAGAAGGAATTTTACGAGGATCCACCATCAGAGGAGGACAAGGACAACAACCACGATAAGAGCAACGATGAGACCAATGATGAGGATGAGGGCTGTGGAGGTGAAGGAGGACGTAGAGGAAGAGGCGACCAAGTAGGGCATGGAGGTGGAGGTCAAGGAGGAGGCTGAAAGTGCATCTAGCCCCTACCTAAGTAGGTTTTGGTGGATTAATGATAAAATGGTTAAGTGACTAATGATTTTGTCAAGATATGTGTAGATAATTAGTCCTAGGGTTCTTAGATGTTATTTAGATTCCCACAGACCGAATGCAATGCAGCACGGGGACTTGTAGGATTATTTAAATTTGAGTAAATTGCATTTATGGTATACGAACTTGCTTGGTGGGTACAAGCAGGTGTAATAACTTGCAAATTATTCACTTCGATGCAACAACTTGACTAGTTCATGTGAACCTAAGCCAAAATAGTCTCCCCCAAAGCCCTCACCCCCACCACTCCCACCCCACGCCTCCTCCCGCCACTAGTGTGGAACAGGTCATCTGTGTCGGGCGGGAACCCTTATCTGTGTCGACGAGAGGCTGCGTCACGGATTATTGGTCAGTGATGTGAAAAGTCATCTATGTCGAGCCGGCAGCCATCACCAATAACAGTTATCTGTGTTGGGCTAATATAAAAGCCCGTCACCGATAGGTTTCACCCAGCAAATGAGTCAAACTAGAGCCCGTCACCGATGAGTCATCCGTGATGGTCCCCTACTATAAACCGACTAGGTCACCTTTGTTGGTATGGCTTGGAGACCGTCACGGATGACTCATCGGTGATGGTCTCTAGTTTAGACCCGACGTCTTTGATGCGCACTCGTGACAAGGTTTTGTTCTAACTCGACACCGATGAGTAATATACCCAAAAAAATAATTTTTTTTGGCTAGCCTCAGGCCTTTGCTAGCCATGCCCGCTGTAAAATAATAGAAACACATATATATATCCCCAACATCCCAGCATCCCCAACATTTCACAAATCCATCCACATGCCATACATCTATACATTCACAATAACATATACATGCATTTCACAATCACATCCATTTCCCCGAACCGTCGATATATATACATAAATATCACATAATTACATGTTTTTTAACAAGTGTTGATAAATGTTCAACAATTTTTGGACGGGCTACTTTGAAACAAAGCTTCCTTTTGAAGATACGATCTCCGCAAGTATGAAGGCAACTAGTTCCTCTCTAATTTGTTTGAAGTTGTGCGACGGAATGTTGTTAATCCTAGCCTGCAAGTGAGGCGCCAAGTTAGTATATATACATATACATGTGTGTGTATATGCACACACACACATAATTGAACTACTAGCTTGTAGTATTATAAATAAGTACCCGTGAACACAAACCTCAAGATCTAGCAATGTCACCTTATTTAGCAAAGTCTTCATATTATGGCACACGTGGAAACCACAAGTATCACCAACTTGTTGATAGCATGGGAAGTCTTTGTGGTGAAAGATGTTTGGCATTCCTTCCTTACGCTTGCCCCCTTTTTGCATGTATTGGGCCCACGCGTCATTAAATGCACCTTCAAGCATGAAAAATTCATATTTTCCACTTATTCGAGAGTTAAGGTAGTAAACCTTACTCCACTTTGGTACTATCACCTGGAGAATCCATGAAACCTATGGCATTAATATATTCCAAGTTAAAAGCTAAAACTATCCGCGTCGTTACTTTACATCTAATTACGTAACGCACTTACCGTTGATTATGGGCTAATAGAATAAAATCTTTGTCCTGGTGGGCCCACAAGTGTGGGCCCCCGGTTTTGTATACTGGAAACCCCATGTGTATTACAATACCATTCCCTGGATTAGTAGATGGTACACACATGGCACAGTTGTATATCACAAGCTGACATCGTCATACAAGTATTACAATATATTAATAATATAAGGGTAGCCCAAATGGGATCCAAATAGAGCAAGCATGGTCGACAACAACACAAAATACCAACACAAATAAATGAGGTAGCGGAAGTGAAGCAGTGGCGACCCATTTTATCCCACACGCATCGACTGGTGAACCTAGGTCCCTATTCCGCCGTCCTCGGTAACTCCTTGCCAGCATAGCACATGTACAGGTCGACACCAACATCTTTTCTAAATGATTTAAATAAGCAAGAGTGAGTACCAATCGTACTCAGCAAGCCACCACTACAGAATGCATATAATGTTCATAGGGGTTCAAGGATGGCTTGGTTTATTTGCATAAAGCTAGTTTTCACAAATTATTTCACAAACCTATGCCATAGCAGTTTTAACTGAAAACCACGTTAAGTTGAAGTTGTCATTAACCTGCGAGGGTTCATCCACCTTCCCCAAACCTCGCTTGGTCCGGTTTACCCTCGCATCCAATTTCCACAGTTTTAACCACTACAACCTTTTTGCACATCGGGCAAGGTCGCACCTTCCATACCCATCATATTTTAAGCAATATTACAAATTGACGAGGCTAGTCAAGAGTAATACAAGTCCCGGCGCTCTTTAACCACGAGCACGGCTATTCGAATAGTTTAATTTACTCACACTGCAGTAGATGTACGCTTTTAATCCCATACTCCGTGACACACCCAACACATGAGACTTGTCACAGCCCGGTTTTTCAGTTACCCTCGCATGGCGGCACCCGCTCCAAGGACTATGAATCCCCATTGCACCCCCGGCGCCACATTCCTACCTCGAGCCGGTTGTGAAGGGAGTCCTGGCGCTCTCGAGATTGAAGGTTACATTATACATATATAAAGCTTTGACGTCATTAAACCACACACTTCCACATTTTCATACCGATACCCAGAACCTACCATGTCTGGGGTGCCACCCCATGAGAATAACCTAGTCCACTGGGTCTAACCCCACTCAAGAAGTGTGGTCGTAGTCGGTTCGTTTCCTGCTTAGCTTCTTGACTCGGTCCTTAACTGACCAGGGTCGGCGGCTTACCGTTCCCAGAACCACCCATATTCTATCCGTGCCGCCCCAGTCGAAATCATTTTTGTTTAATTAAGTTTTTGGGTTTTCGCAAAGGTTTTCATGTTGTGGGTGGCGCCTATGTCTCCACCCGATCTCTAACAATCACTCCCATCGAGTGATCGGTATAACCACATCCACATATCACACATATGGAGTGTATAACGTCTATGTAAGCAGGGCTAAGCAGTGAATAAATAATCACGCGTAAAGTAATATACTCAGGTAACAAAGGTGTGTAAAAACATAAGGATAAACAATATCAAAGGTAAGGCTTAAGCAAATGTAGGTACGCATTTTATAATTAGTATGCAATTTTATTTGTAATCAACACATTTATAACAATAGGATCGACATGTTCGAGGAAGGGGGCGTAGTGACTTGCCTTGCTCAATTGGGGGTTCGTTCTCAATTAGCTCAGTTTTCTCCTCGCAGATGTACCTTGTCCGGTTGAATAATAAAGTCACCAACTACTCGCTAACACAAAAAGAGCCAAAAATTCTAGAAAAATCAAAAAATAACCAAACCAGTGCCATTGCGTAGATCTTGATTTTAGAAAGATTTTGATGAAAGTTTCATTCAAATCCGACTTAAAACGAGGGAGATATGGAATTCAAAAGATTGGAAAAGTTTTAAATCAAAGAAAAGGAAAAAGGTCTGACGGGTAGGACCGCCCTTAACTCCTCACGTGCAGGTTCTGTTTTTAAATGGGTGTGGGACCCGTGAGTCAGCCTCTCTTTCCTCCTTCTTCTTCCTTGTGCTTCCTTTTCTCGTTCTCTCTCCTGCCGTGTGCCCGTGTGTGTGCTTGGGCTAGCGCTTGGCTGCGAAAATGGAATCCTCAGGTGTTTGTGGTTTCCCTAGGATGTGCGCATGTTGAGGTGGAGGGCTTGGGCGAGCTGCAAGCATGCATGCATAATGCATATGCATACACACGGCTAGCTAGCTGCATGCATGTGAGCTGCTTGCATGCATGCATGCACACATACAGCCAACTGCTTGCATGCATGCACACATACAGCCAGCTAGCTGCATGGCGCATGCATGGCCGGCGGCGAAGCAGCGATCGCTGCGGAGGGCGACCGCGCAAGGAACGGGTATGGTGTTGCGCCTCACGACGTCACTGCGCCGCGGCAACAACGGTAGACGAGAAATGCGGTAAGGAAACAAAAGCAAGAGAGAGAGCAGGAGAGGAGCTCACCTTGCGGCAGCCGGGTAGCGGCACACCGAGCGGCGGTCCTCACACGAACCTACAGTCGTCGATGTACAGCCTGGGGATGGTCAACCCGCGGATCGTCCTCGCACACCACGTGTTCGATCGGTGGTAACAAACGAACACACAGCATTAAGGAATAAATGTTAGCGGGTTAGTGCAAGTTAGGGGTTAGGGGTTAGCGAGTTAGAGGTCAGTGAGTCAGTAAGTTAGAGTGTCAGTGGGTTAGTGAGTCAATGGGTCGAATGTTAGATGTTAGAGGTTAGCCATTTAATAAGTTAGTCGTTCTCGGGGTTCCGATGACGGCGCGGCGGCCTATCCGTCCTCTTGCTCAACTGAGGCCCAGCCGGAGTCGACCGCAGTGGAGCAAGCGGAGAGAAGGCAGCGTGTGCGCGGGAGGGAGTGGCTGAGGGGAAGCAAAACGAGGAGGAGGAGAAGAGAGAATGGAGAGGGACAGGTTGCGTGCTCACCCGCGACAGCACTTAAATAGAGTCTGGGGAAGGGACGTTTGCTACTGCTCGCATTCATTACATCCCAAAAAACGCGCGTGTGTAGGTGGGAGCAGTGACAGCTGCGTATTGGCGGCGGAAACGTCGTCCACCTGTTCGGGGCACGTGGCGGCGATGAAGTGGTAGTGCGGCCGTGGCGGCTGTCAAAACACAGCGCCGTCTAACGTGATTGATGAGCGGCCATCGCCACCTACCCGACCCGAGGAGGAGCGGCTTGAATTCGAGATCGCACGGCGTCGGCTCGAAAGGCGCTTGCCGGGCTGGTGTAGTGGCTCTGGCTGCTGCTTGCATACATGCGCATGCTTGGCTAGCTTGCCGCATGCAGCATGCGCTCGGCCAGCCGCATGCAAGCACGAGTTAAACTAGCTTCATGCAAGCACAAGCTAGCTGGCTGCATGCATGATTTTGCTTGGCTTGCTGCATGCATGCATATGCATTGCACTCACGTAAAGCTAGTTAGCGACATGCATGCTTGCTACGCCGGTGAGGTCAGGCAAGGGCGCGGAAGCGAACGGCGAGGTCGTCGGCGGGATGGGAAGGAAGGGCAACAGCTGGTGATGTCGCCGTGGCCTTGTCGCAGCGGCGCGGCGCGCGGTGCGCGGCGACGTCGTCGCCGAAAACAGTACCAGGGAGGAGGATTAGACTTTATCTTTTTATTAGCCGAAAACAGTACCAGGGAGGAGGATTAGACTTTATCTTTTTATTACCAACCCAACAGTAATGAATGGCTTGGGGAGGCAACATGGACTTTTCTAGGAAAAAGGCTTGCAGCAAGAAGACCAAGGTAGAGGAAGTTTAAGCGGACTTTTTGGAGCAAAATTAATTTCGATCAGAGTGAAAATCTTGGGACAAAAACCAAAAGATCAGAGGAGTAGAAAAATTGGAAATTTTGAATAAAAGTTTGGCAATGGCATAAAACAAATAAAGAAATTGTCGGCACGATGCAAAATTATAAAAATAAATCAGAAATGATTTTTGGTCGGTGTATTTTTATTTAGGAATTTTCGTGTATTTTTATTTAGGAATTTTCTCAGGGTGTTACAGATTTTTTTGTTTGAATCCAGGTGAAATAATTCGGTCGCTCAGTCGCTTGAGAATTAAATTTAGGATTTTATTGCGAGCGCTCTGATTGTATCGAAAAAGGAATGTCTAGGATGACGTATGGCATTCAAATCCAACCGCCGCGGTAGAAATAAAATCGGGAATAGTCGTATCGACGCGCAATAGGTAAATTCGTCGATCGATTGTAAATATTCGAGGGAAATATCGAGGTCGACTCGATAGAGCGGTTAAAATTTAACCGTAGAATAAGAGTTTGCGAGAGGGATAATACTGCGGGAAGTATTATTAGCACCGAAGCGCTAAAAGAAACAGACGGATAGGATAAAGAAAGAAAAGGATGCCGGACAGAGGACAACCTTTCAGGAAAAGAATTTAATCAAGATCTTTTGGCACCGATCCTAGACACACACAATCAAACAATAAATATTAACAAGCAAGCTAAAATTATGCCAAAATTATGCCTGAGGACTAGACTTTGTCTGAGGAGGTCATATATTTGAAAATAGCCTATTAGGAATTTATATTTCGAGATTAAGGTTTTTAGTAAATACTTTACCAATAGATATTATTTTGCAATTAGTTTTCCAAAGGCAGACTCTGCAAGGTCCATAGAAAATAATCAAGCTATATTTCTTTAGCAAAATAGTATTTGTTTTAATAAGCTATCCCATATAGGGTTTTATCAAAACGGTGTTACATATATATATATATATATATATATATATATATATATATATATATATATATATATATATATATATATATATATATATATAGCTTTATTCATAAAGTAAATATGTCCGAGGGTTTTTAATATATAGAGAAGGGTTTTTCGAAAATAGTTGGCATATGCTAAGATTAGGATGCCTCATAATCATAGTTCCTTGAATAAATAATATTTGAAATCAAATACCGACATATTATCAGACGTTCGTCTATTAGCCCACGCATAAAAGAAAAACGACAGATCAAAATAAATTAATCCCGGCATGAATGTATTTTGAAAAAGATTTTTGATTATTCCGAATTTTTAATTTCGTATTTCAAAGTCGAAATTTTTTTCAGGGTGTTATAACAAGCAGTCCTTGACATATGTTATCAATGCATCTAATGAATTCTTAAGAGTCGTCTCGTTGACTTGGGTTGTATCTAGGAATCCAACCTGGAGTCTGTTCTTGTGTGCCTCCTTCCAACATAACCTACAAGCCAGTCAATAACCCTTATAAGCATTCTATATGGATTCTTATTAGCATATTTTGTACTCATCAATACTTATAGCGAGTAATACTTAAGAAGACCTGTGTCCACCGCTTGCAGCCTGAAGAGGTCATAGAGATTGTCAAAGCCTACTACAATATAGCTAGATGGCCCAAGAAATGGCTCTTGACCATGAAAGCCCAATATCTCTATCTCTCTATTCTTTCTTCTTGAGTTTGACCTCTACATATAGTACCCGTGCAATTCCCGGCAAGCACGACCCATCTTGGAAATCGCGTGGTCTCCAACCAATGGCATGCCTATTTGGAAGGTGCTCGGAGCTAGGCTCTTAGGAGGAACTGATATCTCCTTGCCTAGATCTAGCTTCTTGGGAGCCATGAGCGAGGTGTACACCTTTCCTTTTCCTTTACCTTTTCCATGAGCTTTTTTGCTAGATACCACTAGTGGAGAAGAATATACCTTGCTCCATATCACCAGTTTCCACGAAATTGAACCCAAAATCAATATCATCTTGTAACGGGATATCATCATGTGGTGCGCCTTGGATTGCAAGAGGGGCTGAAGGAGTTGGAGCGGGGATAGTCGACAGAGCTCGTGGTGCATTTGACCTTGAAACCATCCGTATGACAATTTGATCCTTGGGCCATTGGATAAAGGTCGCACGTGCAGCTCCTAGCGTCAAAATTTCGTCGTTTGGTCGGATCTCTATAAGCCAGTTGACCAAGTTATCCTTGACCATGTCAACCTGGACTTTAGCATGCCCAGCCACCAAATCCGCCCCGTGTACTTTGGAAATGAGAAGATACAAAACTCACAGTGCAGTAACATTTGTTCAAATATATAACACGTAAATCTCACATAGAAAGCAAACACCTTTGATTGATGAATACATAAGTTAACCATGGTCATATACGAGCTAATGATATCCTCATCACAGGCTAGCTCGATAGCAGCGGAATCCGACACCTATGGCCAGTTTCCAGCCAGCACCTATGAGGGTTCTTGTAACAGTGACATGCAGAGAGATTTAGCCAACTCTATAGTACAAGAGGCCATGCAGTTATATTTAGCCAACTTTAACTAGATTTCTTGGAAGAGATTTGTGGTAGTCCATTAAGCAGTTCTTGGGGAAAGCAGAGATAGAAGAGGGAAAAAAAAGAAGAGAACAGAACATGGCGAGCAAAAGGAATTTATCATTGATATATAAATACAAGATAGTGTCCAATATTTCATATGTTAATTTGAACATACAGTACAAGCCATAGCCTGATCTATTATGTTGAAAATATTAGCAATTTTTATTTAGTTTAAGAGAAATTTTATCATTCTTGAGAAAGTACATCAAGGTACCAATATTTTACATTGATACCTAGTATCTAGAGGTATCATATTTTTACATTAACAAATAGGGTACCTCTCGGTATCTTCTCAAAAATGATAAAATTGCTTTTATATTTTAGGACTATGTAAGATAAAATTAATATGATGATATTCGTAGTAATCATAACTGAATAGATAAGCAAACTAGACATGTAGCAGAAAAACATAAAGGATAACATGTATACCTCATTTTCACATAGAAGTATAATCATCATATTTGTACAAAAGAAGAGAAGAACAAACGGTATAATAAAAAAGAACATACGGTACTACAACAACTGTTGTGATGGCAGCAGAAGCAAGGCTGATACCTCTAATGTATCTAGTGTTGTTGAAGTTGTTGTTGTCGCTCGTCGTGCCATTGTTGCCAGCCATGGTGACCAGTGAGCAATCGTGCAGCCATACGTTCCAATTCAAAACCTGATTCACACAGGCCTTCTAATGGTCTGGGGCCAAATGGGCCGAGCGGTTTGGTTCTTTAATTGAAGCTGCTCTGGATGGAGGAAAATGGGCCGCCGCCGCAATTGGGTTGGAGTGGTTTGGTGCATAGAAATTCCGGTTTGGACCGATCTGGCTTTGGTTAAAAAATACTGAGTCCAAAATGGTTGAATCCAGTGGAGGCCCATTTGGCCATTCCCCCAAATCCCCAATCCCCACCACCGTACCACACATCCGCACACGATTCTCACAGAGACGGAGACTCCAGCCGCCGCCGCCGCCGCCACCCACATCGGCGCCATGGCCGCCGCCTAGGAGCTCCGTTACTAGCCTCTCCCGCGCCCCTTCGTCGTCTCTTTTCCACCGTCGACGTCCCACGCCGCCGCCTCCCACGTTGGTGCCATGGCCCTCATCTAGTCCAGCCGTCCAAGCGCCGGTTGCGTCGCCGCGTGGGAGCTCAGTCGCCGACTCCCTCTAGGTCGATGGCAAGGCCTGCTCTCCCTCTGCACCAGCAACAAGTTCAGCTTCGATTCCATGTCTACCCGCTCCCTCTAGGTCGACGACGAGGTCGTGAAGGCCAAGATCTGGGACAAGCTGGCCAAGAACAGACTGAACGGTACACCTCTCTGTCCCTTCTATCCCTTGACCTTCGTATGTTTAATTTCTTGTGATTTCAATCATCCATTCATATATCCTCCTACAAGAACAGTTGTTATATATATATATATATAGTCCATGTAACTGATTTGCAGTAGGCTGCTCTCCTTACCCTGTAATTAGTAATCACTTGCAATTGTTAAAGCCCAAGATTTTGCATGCTAAACAGAAAGAAACAATTAACTTTGCTTTGGTGGGTGGGTGAAGTGGAGTTCCTAGAAAACAACTAATTTTGCTTTGGTGGGTGGCTGATTCGCTAGTGCTCAGAGCTTTCTGTGGTCTTGGATCCTTTAATTCTTGCTTGCTAGTTGCTCTTCGAAAAACATGGATGAAAGCTCCATCTACATCTAAGAAAAGCATGTCTTGACAATTATTTGCATGGTCTTAATTTTATCAGGCAGGTGCATTATGTGAACTAATTAGCTCTATCCCCTGAACCCCCTTAGGGCTCTAGCTCTCTGATACTTGATTGTTGTGGATTTCTGGTTTATTGATTTTTTTTGGTTTTTGATGCATCTTCATTTATCAGCTGATCACATAATCCATTAATCCACCCAAAGTTTAATTAATTAATTTATTTATTGTCACACACATTTACATATATATAGACACCATTTACTAAGTTACAATAAATTTTGCCAAACGACGCGTGTTTTCTTCAAGCCTAGTGGATAATGGAATCCATGCATGCGCAGGGATGCTTGATGCAACCATGCCGTTCTTAATCCTTATTCCGTCCCCTAATTATCTTTCCATTTTACTATTATTGCTTTGTTATTTCTTATTAGATCAGTATCCCCATGGGATGGGGACTGCATGAACACAAAAGATGAATAGGCTTGATATGATGCATGTTTTTTTTTCATTTTTTTCGGTTGGTAATCCTGTGTTTTATTTAGTCTATTCGGTGGTATGAAGCCACTAAGTACTTCTTTGCTCCATACAAATGCGTGACACATATAACATTGATGGTAGCCAACGCCCGACAGCATATCATCTCGCGGACTTGCATGGAGTAGTATATACTTGTTCCTGGAGGAAATCAGTATATACTCGTTCCAAAAAAAGTCAGTATATACTCGTTCCAGCCGGGAAGAAATCAGTATATACCGGTTCTAAGAAGAAATTAGTATATCCCAACACTTGAACAGGTTTCGAGTGGCTAGAGGTATATATATACTACTTCAAAGAGCAATACAGTATGTGCTACACTGCCTCGTTGTAAATTCTCGATCTTATGCTCGTCCAAGCAGAGAGCAGTTTATATCGGATTGCTAAACAAAAGAAGTATGAACTCCTCCAGCCAAGGATCTAGTATATACCAGATTTTTTTTAAAAAAAAGAACAGTACATACCACTACTATTTAAAAACAAGTATATACGTACTACACACAAAAACTAGTATAAAACTACAACTATACACAAAAAAAAGTATAAACCACTAATACACAAAAAAACTAAATTATATACTGCTACTACACAAAAACTAGTATATATACTACTGCTGAAAACTAAAAAAAAAGAGTATGTATACTGCTACTTATATATACTATTGCTTACGAAAAACAGTATATACTTCAACCTAGAAATGAAAGTATATACTTACCTAGGAGAAAGTAGCATATGCATCACACTAAGAGAAAAATATATGGTTGCAGTGTGGGCCACAATTCAAAATTTTGAATTTGGCCATTCGCCCATTCCTCGCCGTCCTGTGCCGCTGTGCGCATGCATGCAAAAATCTGAAGAAAAAAAAAAGAACACCAGCCGATGGACATGCATGCAGATATTTGAAAAAAAAATAAAACTATCCATTAACAACTAATGGATATCCAACAAGGAAGAGGGAGTATGTTCACCTGGGTCTTATCTTAACTACTTAAAAAATTTGTAATTTCTCGTTCATCACAATCCAATTTCATCCGTCATGGTACGTGTTCTCGGCCTCACACGCGTAGCCCACAGCTGGGTGGTTTTCGAATTCCAAATTTCTCAATTCGAACATGAAATTGGAAGAATTTGTCTCTAATATACCCAAACAAAGTCAGCAAAGGGAACTTCGCAATCAAACTCTAATCCACCCTGTCAGCCTACATCGTGCGCGATGCGGTAATCAGCTTCTCGCTTTGTTCATTGCTCATGTTGTCCTCCCCTGTTCAAACAAAATCGAACAAAGACAGAGAAGATGGATACCATGGTTAACACGAAAGAGATGCGGATTTGATTTGGACTCAAAAACGGATTAAATCAGCCCCATAAATACAAGAAGGATTTCAAAGGATTGCCACAACAACCAATCGAACAAGATACAAAGCAATTGGTGAGATCTAACCTGATTTCACGGGGGCGGCTTTGACTTGCAGCGTCGAGCTCCAAGCGGCAGTGCACGGCTTTGGCGAGCAGCGGAAGATCAATGGCATCTCCCCACAGATGGTCATAGGCGACGGCTAGTTCATGAGAAGGTGGAGGGGGCTCAGTGGGCCTTTGGCAAGGAGGCAGCAAGGCTCTGATGGGATGGAGGAGGCTCTTGGTAGCGGCGGCCCTCACCGGCGAGGCTCTTGGGCATTGGGGTGTTGAGGGGGCTAGGTAATCGACGGAGGTGAGGAATTGGGAGCCAATTCCATGCAGCAGCGGCTCCCACAGGCGACAATTGCGAGGAAGCAGGCGGCGGTGGCGGCAACTTCGGGAGGCGTGGAGAAGTATGCTCGGAGGCTCGGTAGTCGGCCGACGGGCACGGTAGCAAGGCAGCGCTCAGCGAAAAGCGAAGAAAGAAGGACAAGAAATGAAGGATGAGAAATGGGATCGATCTGAGGGATCCCTCGATCTGATCCGGATCCATTGACCTTATCAGGACTGGTTTTTTTATTGGAAAAAACCGACCGGTATTTTTTTTAAAAAAAGAAACCGAATATGTGTTTTACTAGAACAGAAAACCAACTGGTATTTTTTTTAATCATGGAAACCGAATATGTGCATGGCATCAAACTTCACACAATGCCTCGGTTTTTTATCTCGATTTTTGTTAGCACGTTTTTCAAACTTTCTATGTAGAAGTTGCTTCAAAATACTAAATAAATTTATTTTTTAATTTTGTAATAATTTAAATTTAATTAATCATGCGCTAATAGACTTTACTCAAAGAGGTTTTCTACAAAAGAAAAAGTGTTCTTTCTATCTCGATTTTTGTTAGCATGTTTTTCAAACTTTCTATATAAAAGTTGTTTTAAAATACCAAATAAATTTATTTTTTAATTTTGTAATAATTAAAACTCAACTAATCATGCACTAATGGATTTTGCTTAGAGAGGTTTTCTACAAAAGAAAAAGAAACGGTTTGGTCTGGGTGGCACTGTTTGGGTTTAGTTCGGTTGGAGCATAGCACTGTACTATTGCATTATGATTATAATTAATGTACTGTTATAACAATCATCGATTGCAAAAAAACATTATAAAAGTTTCATAAAAAATGTAATTTTAAATAATTAATGATCACCTAAAATTTCAATATTGACCTTTACGTAAAGGTGTGTCGTTCAGCCGTCCGTTTCTCCAATGCTACAGGACAAATATGCCTTTCTGGTAACTGTGTATGTCGCCGATACTTATTATCATACTTAGATGTTTCAATAAATCATTGAGGTCAAATTTCATCCACCTAGCCATTACCCAGTGCAATGCACGGGCATTTTATTCTGTCGTCCATGGGTGAGTCGTGACACGATCTGCCTCCAAGCGAGTCTGTGTTCGATTTTGAAAATGATATCACGCACTTGCCACACGAGAGTTGAGAGAGAGCACACATTATGAGAATATGAGTATATTAATATGCAATAGTGTTTTTTATGTGTCCTGATTATCATTAGCCCAATGAATAATTTATCTATCTTGGAACATTATTATATACATATTAACGGTGTACTTTATAGCATTTAACTGTTCTTTTACCGTAGCGAAGCACGAGCATTTTGTTAGTGTGTGTATATATGTATATGTATATATATGTGTGTATATATATCCTCCATCTGTTTTAAATTATTTATCGTTTATCATTCTAAGTTTGTATATAAACATTTATATCTTCGATCATTAATTTTTAAAGATATATACATTTTAATAATATGTGAATTATATGTTATGAAAATATTTCTCATAATGAACATAAAAAATATAAATATTATGATGTTAAATTTGACGAGTTTATAAAACTTGATGAACAAATATTAAAATGTTTGATTTAGAACAAGCTTCTTGTAGTCTCAATCACTGGCTTATCCCTAACGTATGCCTACCATCTTTTATGCTTTAGCATCTTTCTCCCACGAGTCATAAGAACCAGAAGTCCCTCCAAAATGTCAAAAGGCCAATATTCGGCTCAAATATATCTCAGCATTTGAATTCACAACTCTGTTGTTGATTGCGGCAATTTTGGGGTTTTGCTTAGGAAATTGTTTTGAACGGGTACGTGGTGTAATGGTGCTAATTAACTCGCCTATAAAAACTATCTTATAATTAGTTTGCAAAAAAACATGATATTAACATGACTATCTGCTATTCACATTTTGGGAGCCTGAGTCTCTATAGCTAGATAAAATGAAAAACTAAAAACTATTAACATGTTATTGCACGTTAATGTGGATTCAATAACTCACATTAACTATCGTGTGCTATACTGCTATTCACATTGTTTTAGTCCAATATTAACTTCCTATCAAACGAACTGTTCGTCCTTGATTAGTTTGGTTTGTCACATTTTTGTTCCTCAAGATTGAAATCAGGTAAAATTTTATTGCTGAGCTGAGCTAAGCTAGATATATACTACTAGATTATTGTGACTCATTCATGCTGTGGTCATTAATGCGCTGGTTAACGGAAGGAGGTGATGGAGCTTCAACGTCATCATCCTGGTGGCATATAGACCATGAAGGCCCGGTGCTGCTGCCACTGCAGCTCTGGCGCATTGACGCCAGGGCATGAACACACACGGCAGTAAAAGGCACAGAAAATTAATTTGAGGTGATTAAAGGGAATATAAATTGATTTATCATTACTAGGTGCACACAAATAATTATATATAGATGAGAATAGTTTCTCTCAGCAACACATACATAATACATATAGGATACGTATTCATGATACTCATGGATTTTAAATAAATTTTAGAAGGTGCACACGTATTGATGCCTACCCGTTGTACACTTCATCTATAATGACTTCATGGATTGTATTTATCGCTTTCGCGCTGTTAGGTGCGTCATACCAGACGCGTAGGGGTGGAACCTCCGGTATGTTGGGATACCCGTTGTACAACGGGTTCTGTGTCATGAAATGCAGGTTTGAACTATCAAGCCTGAAGTTGTGGAGAGCAAACACACAACACACAGTGTATGATCTTTGTTTGATCGTTCTGCCTAGGAAAGAAATATATTTCCCTGAGATTTTTTCACTGACTCTTGATAACTCCAAAAACTCTTTCTACTGTGTTACACAGAGAAAAGTGCATGTAGTTGTAAGTCTCTTCCTTTCCATGCGGTAGTGTTGATTCGTCACCCTCAAAATCATCCAAGTGGTATCGAACATAGCATTACCCGAATCCACTAGGAGATATTTACCTGTAGAAAAAATTTGGAAGTTAAGACCCCTTAATAACATTAAATAGTTTCATAGTAAAATAAATTTGGAACAGAGCGGTACTAACCCCATGGCAGCCTCGAAAATACGAAGGGATAGCTTCGTACAGCTTCTGTGAGCATCCTTTGGTCATGCACAAATCCAGGCCATCTCGCATCTGCAAATATTACACGATCGTCCCATCCAATAACAACAAGAATATAACTAGATGTGATATGGTGACGGTTCCTGTGTTCGATGGAATCATTGAATGCCACGATAACAAGAATGTGTGTGCCGTCTACTGCACCGGCCGCACCAGAAAATGGCTGGAATGCATCATCTTGCAAGACACGGTTATGCACTCAAGCAAAGTTAGGATCTATAGGTTTGTTTATGTCAAGTGCCATTGCATAGACAACATTAAGCACTCTATGGAAATATTTGGACACAGTAGATCCTGAACGGACAATCCTATTGTTTGTCGCCTAATTAGAATAGCCACCTGCCGTGATGTATAGGAATATTCCAAGTGCTTCCATAGGGCATACCTCAATTGTTCCATGAAGGTTATACCGGTTAGTGAGTAGCCCAAACAAAGCATGAATCTAGTCAGCCCCCATTCGAAATATGCTTTGACACTGAGCTGCATTGGCCATTGTTTGCATCATCCATTCCATATCGGATTGTTGCGGGACCCGCCTTGCAGCCCTAACATGAAGATTTGCCTCCGACCTAGCACCCAACAAATCTACAATGTTATTGTGAAAGTGCATCTAGCCCCCTAAGTGGGTTTTGGTGATTAGTGACAAAATGGTTAAGGGACTAATGTGTTTTATAGAGATAAATGCAGCTGTTTTAGTCCCAAGGTACTTAGGTGTGTGCTATGATGCTTGGAAACCCCTCCCCCAACAACAAATTTCAAAGCTGAGAGAAGACTCAAAGTCTTGTTAGAATAGTTTTATTCTTCACTCTTGAGTTTAGGAAAAACCGTACTATTAAAAGGGGTTCCAAGTGATGTCCTGAGGTGATCTAAGTTCTCTTAGTCATATTCCACTGAAGAAATATTTTTAGAAGCTATTTTTGGAAAATAGCCTTTTCAAGACAGCAAGCCTTGGCCGGAACTTTCGGGGCCTTGGGCCGGAACTTCCGGACACTGGAGAGTTGAGATCTTTTTTCCTAAGTGTTGGCCGGAAGTTCCTGGCGCCCTTGATTGGAACTTTCGAGCACCTTTCCAGTTCATGAATGTGAGTAACGACTGCATGATGTCACCCAGCAATTATATATGTCCAACTAGATTTCAGCTCACTTTTTGGTCATTCCACTTTTGTTTTCCTGTTCTCAAGCTTTTTTCTAGCCTCTCCCATGATGCTCTTGCTTCCTCCACCCAAATCTTGAGCCCTTCTTGAGTGAATGAGTGAGTTTGAGGGTGGTGTGATAATCCCTAAGATGCTCTAATACCACTTGATAAACCCTAAGCTTCACTCGTTACGCTCAGGGAGCTGGTTGTCCCGATTTTTCAGTGAGTTGATGATAACTACGATTTGAGAGAAACGTTGACGACCCGACTACAACCGTATAAGACGTTGTTGTGTTGCGCCTTAGCAATTGATACACCTCTTCGTGGGTTGTTGATCCTGCCGGTGCAAATCAACCTTATTCTTGCAAGCAAATCGAAGAAAGAAGTAAGAACAAGATAAAAGCAATTTGAATTGCAAATATGAATTAAAGCTCACGATAAGGTGAGGTTTCGAAGACAAATAGACGGACAGTCTAGCCGACACGCGCGCTGCAAGCAAGTAGCAATGGCTAAACATTAATCTAAACAAAACCCAAGAAACCCTAAATGGGTACCTAGCTATTTAAGAAGGTGGGAGGACGACCAAGAGGTCCCTAGGGTCGTGATCCACCAGATTGGGGCGCACCCCACATGGGCCCCACCTGGGCCGGGGTCCCAGATGTAGTTACAAACCCATAAGCCCATTATAGATGATGCAACACCTTGTTTCTTTAATTGCGGATGACTAAAATGGAATTTGGAGATGAGGTTGGATCCATTGGAAAGAGGACTCCAAGAGCTCGTATGCATATTTGACAGCCGTTTGAAATCAGCCCTGTAGCAGGTGGCCGAATTGGATTCCAACACTTGGGCAACTTGATCTTGATATGAGCAATGGTTGTATCAATGATTGCCATGGTCACATCATTCTCCCCTTCTTCACGGAAAATTGTCCTTGGTTTTTCCATATGGTGCTCTTCGCGTTGTCCATTTAAAACAACCTGTTTCTTCCAATCAAAACAAGAGAAACTCAACATAATATGATTAGTAATAACATGTCTCTCTAGCTTGCATGTTTATCCATATCTATAGGAGGTTCTAAATCCGAACAGATGTAAACTCTATGCACCAAATATATTTCTCTATCAATATATTCGCCAAAGATATGAAAAATAGCAATACTTGGACATGGCAACTCAGACTTAGCAAATAGTTTCTCCTTTAAATTATCGAGTTCACAAAAATCATCAAACCGAACATAGCCCAAACTATTTAAAGAAGATATAAATTCACGTTCCTCTACTCCATTAGCAATGTGAACAACATGCTTAGAATCAACATATAAAGAACTAACACTAGAAATAGCATATTCATTCACTAGTTGTGGCATGGATATAAGTGAAGCATTTTCACATAACTCTTCCTTATCACAAGGAATAGCTAATAATTCAACTTGTGACCATAGAATCTCAGTAATTGTTTTCACCAATGGTTGCTCTACTATAGTATGAAAAGTAGACAAATTTAACTCATTAACAACACACTCACCTTGATTAATTTCAGCACCATTTAGTTTACCTTTGATGCTCTTTTCAGATGATGGAGGTGCATCGAATTTGAGTGTGAACAATAGGAATGGTGGCTCATTCATGTCTGTCTCCTTCTTTTCGTGATTATGCACTTCCCGCAAATGGTTAGTAGTAGGAGGCAAAAACATAGCGTGTTGCTTTTTTATGTTCTTCTCTATTTGACTTTCAGCATTGTAAGCAAGTTGTAACAAATGCTATAACTTTGATAAGCAAGTATATCCTGAATTTCGTTGTTAAGCCCATGTAAAAACCTCAATTCTGTAGCTTCTTCGCATTCATCTAAACCACAACGTAATAAATAAGTATGCATATCATGATAGTATGAAGTAATAGTTCTAGTATTTTGTTTTAAACATTATAGTTTGTTGAGCAGAATGTCAGCATAATACATGGGAATATAAACATCTCTCAAATATCGTTTCAGGTCTTTTCATGATTGTGGTATTTTGTTATGCCTACAAAGATGTTTCCATTCATAATAAGCATTTTTCACTAAAACACTAGAGACACACATAACCATTTGTTTCTCAGACAAACCATGCTTTTTAAATTCTCTATTAACCGTTAGCTCCCATTTAATGTAAACATGAGGATTATAATTTTCTTCAAAATAAGATAATGCAGATTTGATCTTATCTAGAACAACGTCACTTACCTCATACGTGTCATGTTGATCACGCATCATGTCTCGATGAAGATGTCGACGTTGAGCATAGTTATTCCCAATTGTCTTGCGTATCCCTGCCATTGTTAGTAGAAAACAAGAAACATACACAAAAATATGCGTGTTTCTATTAACTACTGGGTAGTGGCGGCTCAAAAGACTCACTTAAGCTTTTAACCAAACTCTTACAAGTTTTTACCAATGCAAGTGGAATGGTGACATACACCAACTCAACCAAGCAACCCAATGGAGGTTGGATGTATTGAAGGTGTGAGATGGAGTTGAAGGTTAGGATGTCTTGAGCACTTGGTGAACCTTGTTGGGCTGTCAATTGGAGCTTATTACTCTTGGTGGGTGACCTCCTAGACGGTTAGGCGTCGCCCGCGAGTATCCGTGAAGTTGTGGATTGACCCGGGAAGGTTTGTAAAGAGTTCTCACCTTCGCAAGGAAATGAGGTAAGTGAGTAAAGATCCGTGCTGACCTCCCGGTGGTTGTCTTGGTAGAGCAATTCTCACTTGTGGTCTTCTCTAGGAATTCAAGTTAGGATCTTTGTGGTCACTTGAGTTCTAGGGAATGACCTAGGGGTATTGAATTGAAGGCCAGGGACTTCTTCCGGAAGCTTTGCTCGGTGAGGCAAGGGGTTAATCGAGACCCAGCTCTTCGGTGTTCCTTAACGGAGAGTAGGATCCGTGAGATCCGAACTTTGGGATAAAAATCTTGTCTCTTTTGTGCATGATTTGAGCTTGCCCCTGTGTGTTCAAAGGTTTGATTGATTTATAGTGTGGATTGCTGATTAGATAGGCCGAAAACTTCATCAGATGTGAAGTAGTTTTCTTATTTGCTTGAATACCGAAAGTTCCTATCAAAGAACTCCGGAAGTTCCGGGTTGCCTATGCTGACCAGAAGTTCCGGTGATCTTCACCAGGAAGTTCCGGGCCCTATTAAAATTGACCGCTGCGATTATTGTTAGAGTTTTTCAGGAACGCCTATTCACCGCCCCTCTAGGTGACATCTATGAGCTTTCACATTGCTGTATCCATCTTGTGAACCATCTGTTCTTTCTGACAAAGTGCTCATCGTCCTATACAATGATATGAGACAAAAAACATTGTTAAAGTACAATTATGAATGGGCCTAATAGGTTAAACCATTAGTATCATTATACTGTAATGTTAGTCATCAAAACATATGTATTAAAAAATATAGTACGAAATACTCAACATGTTAGCACATCTCAAATAAATTGCATCACAACTTAAATTATTCGAACAATGCAACTGATAACTCAAATTAATTGTCCTGAAATTGTTGAACTAATAAGGCCTACAACAATCACGACGCTCGATAGAAATTGAACAAGTTATTAACGGACATCACAAGGAAAAGTAGAGATGCATGACGAAGAACACATGGCACCAGTACGATCATCACTACCATAAGCAATGTTAATACATTGCTCCACCTTCTGCACCATCTCCACCATATGCACCATCTGAACCTACAGGCCCAAAGCCACCTCCACCACCAAACCAGCCTCCAAATCATGCGCACCACCTAAGCATGTTGGTGGTGGCGCAAACACAGTGTCGGCCTCATAGTGCGAGTGGATGAAGTAGGCACGATCCTCTAGGGTGATGCAATCGTTAATGAAAATCTCACACAAATATCCATCACGAAATAGCTTCAGTGCCATGTGGTACATAGGTTCCCTTCTTGGTGATGCCGTCAGCCTTCAGCAGCTCCATGCAAGCCCTAGCGCTTTTGGCCTGCCTCTGTTGCTCCCTTCTCGCTCTGCTCTTGTTTTTGACTACACCCTAAGATTGGCCAGCCTATTCAATGCATCACTTGTAGAGTCACTGCGAGTCTTCTTGCTGGAGCCACTAGAGACATTGCCGGGGGTGCTTATCCTTTTTCCCTTCCCTCACCTATTTGCTTCAATAGGCTCTGGAGAGGACATAAGTAGCGTCAGGTTCGTGAGGTCCTCCACATCGAGGATCTCAGCGTCCTGGGGCAGCAGTGAGGATGCCGACTCTGCCCCAGGCACATCGGAGTAGTTGAGGACCACTGTTCTGCCTCTGAAAACAGCGTGATGCTCAGGGATGAATCTGAGCGGTGCATTTCTGAATACATGCGCTCCTTTCCTCAACTGCAAATATTAGAAAACAGGAGCAGTAACTGTCAGAAAATCACATTTCAACATATATAGAACAATAACATATGGAAGCATAATATATAGAAGCAGATATGTAAGAACAACATATAGAAGCATAACAAATTGAAGCTAAAAGTAGATATTTTATAAAAGTCGACTGAAGAACTAATAGTGCACAGTAGGTAGCTTAAATGTACATAGCACCACCCATTTCAGTAAATATACAACAAAAACAGTTACATATCATCTGATTGCACATTACATTTGTGTTGTAGAGAAAAGTGCAGAGATCTGATACAAATAATGTGAATGCAGCTAATAGGTAGATAATGGAAATGTTATTCTCTGCATTGCATAATAACAAAAATAGCTATGCTTGTCATTATACAAAAGAGAAATTATAGGTACAGCCATATTGGCTGTGATTGCTATAAATACAGCAGTAGGTTAAGCATTACAAATGGAACATATGTGATGCTATATACCACTGCTGTGGATTAGTACTATACACATTTCAGTTATGGGCTTCTAAAATGTAGTTGTCATATCATTGTAGTAAATTTTATACCTACTGGTTTAGTAACTTCATTCAGAGTATGTAGGAGTACTACACACATGTCAATTTTGTAAATCTATACCTTCAGCTCACAAATATCTTGGTAAATGCAGAAGTAAGCACACTTGACATGTACACACAGTAAAATAAATTCATTACACATGACAGTTCAGTATACATACAACTACAAAAATTAATTTTCAATTGACATATACACATGGCAATAAACAGATCATTGTAGGTTGTTTTAAATCTAACAAGTGTTAATAGGAGCAGTACAGATAAGGTAAAAAATCTAGGATTTTGTACACAACACATACAAATTGTAAGTGAACCATGCTATATGGTGCTATAAAGCTGAGGACAGTACAAGCTAATAGGTAGTTTAAGTAAATTTAATTCACATATACCTTGCTAAATGCAAAACCAACTGCAGTTCACATGTACACAAGTCAAATTTAATTCACTACCCATGACAGATCAGTACACATACAACTAGAAAATTAATTTGCAGTTAGACATGTAGACATGGCATTGTTTGAGTGCATACCAAAGTTGTGTTATGGACATATTGTTCATAATTTGGCGATATTTCTAAGTTGTGTTATAAACATTTTACAACTGTTTTTAATTAGAATAGGGTAATTTGATGTTAGTCAATCAGTACTACACATGGTTCTTATTTAATATTTGTGGACACAGGTTGAACAAATACATTTCAAGTATAGAAATCATTAGCGCAGTAATGTTGGGGTGCTATCACTGATTATTTCAGCCTACAACATAAACATTTCAAATATTTCTCTCATAATAAATCATAAATCTAGTGCCCTATGTCACAAGTCGTGCTACATCTGGTCTCTAATGTCATCTACTCTAGGAAAAATTGCATGCCATGTACACTAGGAAACATTTCAAATATTTCTATCATAGTAAATCATAAATATAGTGCCCTATGTCACATGTCCTGCTACATCTGGTCTCTAATGTCATGTACGGTAGGAAAAATTGCATGCCATGTATACTAGGAAAAATTGCAAGGATGGAAGGTACATACCCCTTTCATGTTCTCCCACCATTCAGGGCTTGCTTGGATGGAGTCAGTGTACGGATCTCACCCCAGACCAGTGGCCATTGATTCCAGCTAGGTCCATCTTTGGAAACGACGATGACAGTGGTCCTAGAAGTTATTTAGTTGCTGCCTGTTGACTAACTTGCCCGCCTTCTCATACATCTTGTTTTGCAGGTTCATGTATCCTTGGGCTTTGGGGCAGCTGGAAGTGATGGTGCGGCCTGCAATTTCTTCCATGCAGCTCTCCAGGAAAGCTTTCAGCTTCGCCTTCGTCCAATGGGTGTGACCACCAGCCATCTAACAACCCAAGTTAAGCAAGCAAGCAGGACGAGAAATTATGCTAGAACTTATGTTGTACCTTTGTTAGGTGGTCGGAGTCGAGCAGGTCCCAGTCGAGTGAAGATGCAAAGGTGGCCAGAGTGAGGCGGCGGACGAACTACCGGATAGCTTCAGGAAACTTCGCAGCGATGGTGACGAGTGCGCGCGCTACAGCCTTCACGTCGTCTTCAGTAGTGGCGGTGTAGTTGGTGTCGGATCATAGAGACTGGGAAGAACCCTCAGAGGATTCCAGATCTAATGCCACCTCTCGCGGTTTTGCCAAAGCAGATGGCAAGGACGAACAGGATAGCACAGGCTCGGTGGTGGAGTGCTGGAGATGAAGCTTCCACTTCACACCGTTGGTTGCCATGGCCAAATCCGTAGGGGGCCTTAATATAGCAACGAGCTCAACCCCCTCCCCCCTTGGCGGCAATGGCGCCTCCTTGGATGCTTGATGGGACGCGAATCTCTTGCCCTATTCGGCATGATACCTCACCAGAGCAGTAGACCCATGCGGAAAGGCTTATCCAATGCCCGGTGGAAGCAATGCCGCTGCTCAGAGCGACTGCGCCGATCGTCTTTCTCCACCTTCAATGCGCTATCGAATAAGAGATTTGATGCCTCTGCTTCTCCCCGATGCGCCTGGCAAACACCCCTGCTCGAGCCATTGACGTCGATGGCATGCTCTGCCCATGCACGCCACGCAGGACAAGAGGGAGACGATGCAGATCTATAGATGACGACGCCGTAGTCTTCACTCGCCTCGACGACTACCCATTGATGAAGTGTTTCGAGGAGAAAGAAGAGGGACATGCAAGAACCGATGGACAATGCGATGCGCGAGAAAGAGACGGAAGATAACGCATGACTACCAGGTCTCGACACCGTCACATGATTGAACAGTAAAAATACAGCCCAGCCCAACATGTTCTACACAGATTATTGCAGCAGCACAATTTCAGCCCAGCCAAATGCCTACTTTCGAACGGGCCCTTAAGATATCTTAGAATTCTGATTGAGAGGGTTAAATAGAGATGGTGCTATCGAGGCAAAAGGAAAGAGGGAGGGGAAGGCGCCACGGCATGCTTTCACTCAGTCAAGGTCATCCTGTGTCCTCTCTGCCCCTGCTTCGCTGCTGCTTCCTCCGCATTCACCACCCACTGTCCTGAAGCTCGCGATCAGGATTTTCACCCTTAGGGTATCATTGATCAGATCCCTTACTTGTAGGTTCATACAAATGTTTATGGTATTCTCTTTGTTCATGTATCTGATCTATCCCTTTTTTCCTAAAACATAGACAAACACAGACGCCTGTATAAGCATATACACTTATCTCTATAAATGCACATCAGCACGTACATCCTACCCTTATAAGCACATTCGAAGATTGGATCGGTATAACTTAAAATTCACGAAGTTACAATTGGCTCCTCGCTGTCAATGGATACGTTGTTTACCACTAAAAAAAATACATATGATTATAATATTATGTCTCCTTTATTGAATGTTTTGGAGATCAATACTCGAGATCTCTACCTATAATGTAAAAAAATATCTGTCGACCGCATGGTGTGAGACACCCTTTTGAGATCGCACTTTTTACTTATATATCATAATTTTAGTTTTTTCTGTTGCAACACATAGGCATTTTGCTAGTAAGAAAAATCTGAACCAACAAACCTTAAGCCTAAACAAAGAAAAGGGGTTGATGGGGAGGCCCGCTTATCAACTGACGGCAAGACCGATGGAGTGGTGGCTGGGTTTTGTGTTAGGATCTGACCCAACATATAGGTTTTTCTGAAGAGAACGTTAAAACTGGATAGGGTAATAATCTACCAGAATAATAATCATGATGCTGAGTATTGAGCGAGATACTTGCTAGGATAGCTCATCAGTTCTCCTTAAATATGCTTGTTACCACTACTACATAATAATCCATTCATATCGCCCTATTAGCATCAGGTGAAGGAAACCTGATACTTATAAGGGGTTTCCAGCCCACCCATCCTATGTTTATTTAAAGATACGGTATTGATGAATATTCAAAAGTATTTTTTTTATTGTGAACCGGCACTGACTGGTCTTTAAATAAGTTAAATAAACCGGTAGTAAGCCTGTAAATAATTTTTACTAGATGCGATCTCTCTCCGCCACTCTCCAACTTACCTCCAAGCCTTATCTCTCTTCCCAGCCAAACATCCATGCTCGGCCTCGGCCCCAGCGAGAAGCAGAGGACTCGATCTACGGGCACCATCCTACTCAAGTGTTCAAAACCTGTTCTCATGTTTTGAATTGGGCCTTGGATTTGGTTAAGCCCAAAAAGAAAAACATGGCTACGTGCAAACCATAGAATTGAAGGAAACAAACAGAATCATTAATGGATGGACAAAAAATGGCAACGAGGCTTGATCGCGCGAGCGGGCTCCGGCTCACGAATTAGCCTTTTCGGTTGGAGTTTAATTAGCAAGGAACTTTATAGGAACATGCATGGACGAAAGGAAGCCTGCGGTAATAAACAGAGTACACCGTATAACAATGATACAAATGTATTGTCCAATATTTTAGTTACGCGATTTCAAGCATACGACACAACCCACAACCTGATCTATTATTTCGCCTCTTACTACTACAGTGTATGCATGTAAAAAAAAATCTGGTTTAAAATAGATTATTAGTAAAAAAATATGAGAAAAACAGTGATAACTGTATTATTAGGAGTTTAAAAGCCCATGCTGATAAATACACGATGATGAAAAAATCCCAAAATTAAACTTTACGTTTTAAAATTTAAATTTTAGCGACGGCCGACAAGCAGCTGAAAGGAAACGATGGAGCTGGTGCTACGAACGACGGCGGTGAGACTCATGAACTGAGAGTGGTGGTGGCTGTTTGGCGGCTTCCCGCCGCCGGACGACCACGGGAGGTAGATCACTGATGAATGACTCCCGGGTCCGGACTGTTTGGCATCGGCGACGCCGGCGTTGGTACACCTCCGCGGAGCACCCTCCTCCATGCTCCTCCTCCTCCTGCTGCTTGCGCTGCAATGGCGCAGCCGCAGTGTATCACCGCGAGAAGCAGGACGGTTAACAGCAGCAGCTTCATGCCTCTTGCAGGACGACGAAGACCAACAATGGACATGGTACTGTGCACTACTACTCTATATACTCTCAACTAGAGTACTACTAGCTTAATTAGCAAGCTGTGTGCCCTTCTGCATGGAGCTTTAATTTCAGACTCCTATATACGGGATGCATCTGTCTAGATCGATCGCTGGCAGATCTTGAGGTAAACAGCCGGTCAGTCAATGGTCAGCACTAGCTGGTCAATAATACTTGTCTGACCCGCATGGTTTCGGACCAATCGATTTATCGATCGAATAATCACCTATCAAGCCGATATATACGCATCTACTATTTGCTTTTTTTATTTGACGTTTCATACGTTAGGAATGTCTCTGATGCACATGTTTTGTTATTATTAATTTTTTAAACTATATGTCTTCTAAAAAAATATTAAAAGAGTACACCCTCAGTAAAAAAAATAATTTCTAGCTATGATTATGGACATAACCTATGTCCAGATTTAAATCTAAAAGTTGATTTTTTTGGATGGAGAGAGTAAAGTACATGGTCAGTCTCTACTCTTATATGATTGTGTCATCTAGTTTCCTGAACTTTCAAACACTACTAAAAAACCCTTATAAGGACCGACCTTATAGGTGTCAGTTCATTTAAAACCAGCACCTATATGTCTTTTTTCACTTTTACATGATAAAAAATAAAGAACCGGCACGTTTAAGGAAGTATAGGTGCCGATTCGATAGCTAAAACCGACACTTTTTATTACAGGTACTGGTTTTTTAAATGAACCGGCACCTATAATATATTATAGGTGACGGTTAATTAAAAAACCGACACCTATAATACATTATAGGTACCGGTTCTTTTAAAAAACCGGCACCTATACCAAACCGAGCCGTGCTTACGAGCCGATCGAGCGCGGCTTATAACTCTCGTCCCTTCTCGATTTCTCTCTCTCTCGCTCGCCTCTTTTCTCTCCGCCTCTCTTTGTCTCTCTCTCTCGCCTCTCTCTGTCTCTCTCTCTCAGATCCGGCCGAGCGACGGCCTAACGAAAGCGGCAGCGGCGGCGTCTGCGGCGGAGGCGGCAGCGGTGGGAGGGGAGGCGGCGGGATGGGAGGTCGCAGCAGCCTCCGATGATGGCGGCGACGGCGCCCGCGCCCTCTCCTCCGCCAGATCCGGTGGGAGGGGGCGGTAGGATGGGAGGTTGCGGGGGCCTCCGGTGATGGCGCCGACGGTGCCCGCACCCTCCCCTCCGCCAGATCCGGCGGGAAGAGAGGTGGCGCACCTCGGCGGCGGCGGCGGCCATGTAGTCCTTCCCATGCGGTGACGGTGGCAGGGGTGATGAGTTCGGCTCGATTCTAGCCGGCTCTCTTTTTTTGACTCGAGCAAAGCTAAAGATGCCGGTTCTATTTTTTACATAGGTGCCGATTGCCTGTATTGGTGCCGACCAATAGGTGCCAGTTGGAAAACCAGCACCTATAGCCGATTCCCAACCGGCACCTATGATGATTTCTGTACTAGTGAAAGTACATATTCTAGTCCTATAGCGTGTCAATTTACGTCATTCCGATCCCAAATTACCACGACCCATGCGGAATCCTATGTGGCGATGATGTGGCTTGCCACTCTGATGCTGACGTGACATCATCACAAATTCTACACTGATTGAAAAATAAGGTCCACTCAAAAGTTTTCTTTTTTTTCTTTTTCTTCTTCTCTCATTTTTTTCTCTTTCAACTCCTATCTTTTTGTCCATCCATTTCCTTCCGGACATGTACCTTCACCACTGTAGTCACCGACGGGGGTATGACTAGCGGACAACGAGAGGAGTTGGTCTACGTCGTGGCCAACCCAACATCCTCTGTGTTGCCAAGGGCTAGGTTGCCACCTCGATGTAATCACTCTCCACCCAACACGAGGCGGTTCTTGGCCGGTGCCTCTCGGTAGCTATCTGGGCTTGAGCTCTAATAGCGGCGAGTAGTGGAACCCCCATTTTGGATTTGACCAAGGAGCTAGTGCGTGGATACTAATCTAGGATGCATGAGACAGTTGGAGGCAAGCGGTTTATACAGGTTTACGCCACTCAAAAGCGTAATACCCTACTCTTATTGTGTTCTTATCTAGATCTCTTCCTTCAATTCTTACAAGGGGTGAAACTTTGCTAGCTAGAACTACTCGAGTTCAATCCCTGTCGGTTATTACCAACACTGAATAATTTGTAAACGTACGGATACCGTTGTAGCTTTCACCCAAGAGTATTACAGGGTATCGTATCCACATGGAATGTGTATGTACTAGTCTTCTAGCTAGATTGCCCAAGGATACAAGATATATTGTAGGTGAGGGTAGAGAGAATTCCTATGGGTTACTTATCTTAATTTAATATAAGGTAAAACTCTATCAATTGCTTCGGGCACTAACTTATCCTTGGCCTGCCAAGGAGACTTCGGCTTACAGCTCTATGATGTACCCAAATGTGGAAGATTACAAAGGACGAACAGGGCTATCACCACCTGCTGCCTACCTCTACAACCTATGGAGTACTGTCACACCCAGAAATTTAGCTAAGTTTTTAGACTATTTTGTGTATAAATCCCTATCTAAGAATTAAGCCAGTATACACAAAACGCCAAATTAATATACAGATCCAAATGTAAATAAAGCGTAAATACTTACAGAATAGGCACTTGGTCCTCTAACTCCATTTTCAGCTCAGAAGCACTACACTTCTGAAAAGGAAGAAATAGCAAGACTGAGTACAACCACTGTACTTAGAAAGCCACACCAACGATGTAGACATGCAAGGGGAGACAAAGAAAGGTTTGCGGCTATTTGCATAAAGGCGGATGTAAATCAACTGTTTTACTGTTTAGAACTATAAATATTTACAACCGCCTTTATGCAAATAGCCGCAAACCCAACGATACAAACGTGCAAGGGAAGACAAAGGAAGGTTTGCTGCTATTTGCATAAAGGCGGTTATAAATCAACTGTTTTCAACTATAAATATTTACAATCGCCTTTATGCAAATAGTCGCAAACCTTCTTTTGTCTCCGCTTCCACGTCTACATCGTTGGTGTGGCTTGCGGAGTACGATGGTTGTATTCAGTCTTGCTATTTCTCCCTTTTCAGAAATGTAGTGCTTCTGATATGAAGACAGAGTTAGAGGACCAAGGCTTATACCTCAGTTGAGTTTTGCCTGTGAAGTGGAGCTGAAGCCTAGCTAGGATCGTCTTTTTCCGTTGCGGCTGCTTTCCTTTTTGTGTGAGGACTAAGTGTCTCTTTTGTAAGTATTTACGCTTTATTTACGTTTGAATTTGTATATTAATTTGTCATTTTGTGTACCCTGACTTGATTCCTGGACAGGGATTTATACATAAAATAGTCTGAGAATTTGGCTAAATTTCTGGGCGTGACAAGTACACAACAAAGGTAGCCTCCAGCCTAGACACCACGCCTAAGCTTTTGACTACTACCCTAATCTTGGTACCACTCTTATAGAAGATTAAGATACTCTACCTAAGCAAAGCAATGAACCCGCAATGCTAAGAATATATTTTACTTAAATTAGAAAAGTAAATACCATAAAGGAATCATGAACACTTACTTATATTAAGGCAAGCATCCGTCGAGGTACAAGCTTGTAGAAGAGTGCCGACAGACCTAACACTTTCCCAGTTGAAGAGTGTCGATAGTCTCGGCACTTCTCCAGACTTCCTCTCACTCTTTCCCTACTCTAGCACTTGGCTAAATAGGATTTCGCCTTTGAAGTGTAGCACTAAGCTCTTCTCTCTTTGGTGTGTGTTGAGAGTGAGGGGTAGGAGGTCTATTTATAGTGTGGAGGTGACTTGAGAGAGTGGAGATGCTAAGAGAATATTCTCCCTCCAACACCTCTCAAGCCTCTACTTGTCCTCCAACCAACTTGCTATGGCGGTTGTCTATGTAACCGACTTCAGGAGGGCAGTGGGTGGCGTCATGTGGAAGCTGCGAGCGAGGGGAGCCACCCCTGGTTCGACCAAACCAAGGGTTCGGCCGACCTCTAGTCGAGCCCCCTCATGCCGCCTTTCGTCTGGGTCATTGCCTGATGGGCCCTCAAGTTGGTTTGGGGTATTTTGACGAAGTTGAGGCAGTTCTCCTCCTGGTGTGGGTCCTTTGATCCATATACTTTCCTCTAATTGGTTGGAATTCTGCTTTATTACTCGTGCTTTCTCTTAATTTACACAAGTAATTACCTGCTTACGAATATTCACCAACACTTGTGAAAGTTGTTAGTAATAAACCGAGATTTGGTGGTAGACATTGATAAGTTTTATGCAGGAATTGACAGTCAAATTTGGTAGTTAAGGATAGTCAACGATCCCCTCTATCTGTGGCCTTGGTCATCCCCTTGTAGTTGATTCTCTCGAGGGATACCACAGTGGTTGTCGCTTGCAAGTGGGCCCATATACATAGCACCTAGGTAGGATAAATCCCATCACTTGCTGGCATGTGGGGCCTGTTACAAAAACCTGGTGGTACCGCTAGTGGATTTGGTGAGGTGGGAAACGGCTTCACGCTAGCCTGCTACTCTTCGTGCTGACGCGTGGCTTGTAGTAGGTGACGAGGTTGTGGTTGACGCCTACTAGGCCTATCCATCGGTTTTAGAGAGCCGGATGTGCTGAGTCGTGGTGGGGCCAGCCGGTTGACTGGTCAAACACTCACGTCGCCTGACAGCCCACGTCCTCTGGCTTTTTACGTGTAATGATGGCCAACGCCCATGGTCTGCATGCACCATCTTGTCACCTGTTGCTCCACATGCATAGCCGATGGATTCGTATCCCTCAGATTAAATAAGACATCAGACACGCGACATGGGAAATGTTGGCTCAAGTCCTATCGCAGTTAAGGCATTGCAGGGGCCCCGAGCATCCAGCAAGAGGCCAAGTTTGGGACTCGCTCCATGCTTGGGGCACACTTCTTGCTCGGGGCTTGCCCGAGCTTGCGCCCCGAGCTGGTCAAGGGACACTGGTCACTATGAAGGAGCCTTCCCACATTAGGCATAACTTGATCTTTCTGGCACATGTTTGGATATGGTGGAGTCCCAAGTCCCCGACCTGAAGTGACCTGACCCAAACCTTGCGCTGGTGTTAGCGTTTTAGGCTCTGCTGATTCTGGCAACCCGGAGCATGGCACTTCTCCAGCATGCGCTTCTCACGAACTCCACACCGGAATGACGAGATCTAAGGATTGGTGTTGTTGACTTGGCTGAAGCACTAGATGTAATGCCTTAGCGTCTCGTCCTCGCGCTAGCAGATAGCACTGAAAGTAGCCTAGAGGGGCAGGGCGTTCTGAATAGGCTAAACCTAAAATTTTAAACAAACTTTGTGATGGATTAAATATTTCTTTGGAATTTATGACAATTTCTTGGAACCATAGGTCTAGTCCAAAGATTCCACACAGTTCTTCGTAAGTTCCAAAGATAAGAGATAGAGAAACTACCACAAGCTATGAAACTAGCATAAGCATACAAATAGTCAAGGTAAATGCAAGGTAGAAAATATGGTAAATAAGAGAGACAAGAGATTTTTCATCGAAGTTCGAATTCAAGAATCTTACTCCTCGTTGAGGCACTACAAAGAGCCGGGTCTCAATTAACCCTAAATCTCACCAAGTTTTCACCCACAAGATCGTCTAGGTTTTCAATCCACCACCAATGACTTGAAAATCCCTAAGCGACTCTAAGGTCAAGACTTCTAGGGGAACCTTAGTCCACTAGTAAGGATTGCTCAACCACACAACCTTCTAGGCGAAAACAAGGTGTTCACTCAAATATTACCACTTTTCCTTGTGGAGGTGGAGTAAAGTTTTCACAAACTTTTCCGGGCTTGGCCCACCAATTTGGAAGCTCCGGGAGACGCCTATCCGGTTGGAAGGTACCCTCCAAGAGTAACAAGCATGTGCAAGGCTCTGCGTTGATCTCAAGTGCTCAAGGATGAATCCTAGCTCACAAACACTCTAATCCCTTAAATCTCAACTCATGTCCCACAAAGATTTGTCTCAAAGCCAAGAGGAAAAGGGGAAAACTCCAAGGAGGTATAAATACCCCTACGAACCAACCACTAGCCATTGTCTTATAGTTAGTGCGATCACAGAGTCTCCGGACCTAGACCACGGAGCCTCCGGGTGCCACTGCATGGTGGCTGAGAAACCGTTCTCGGAGGCCGTAGGAAATGGCCTCCAAACACCCAAGGAGGCTGCCCGAAATCTTCGGGACTGCAAGTTGAGTGACAATTAGGTCAGCCCGGGGCACTCGGGAATGGGCCTTGAACAACCAAAAAGTTTATACGCACAAAGTTTGCATGTATAAAGTTTTCGTTATTAAAATTTCGTGCACAAAGTTTCCACGTATATATAGTTTTTTTAGGGCAATACATTGCTTGTTTAGCTGAAAACATATAGCCACGGAAAGGCCTGAAAAGAAAAAACAGGAAAGGAAAGACCCAAAATAACACATGATTTATTTCCATATGCAACTTCATCAGTAACTAGGCTTTTCTGGTTGGGCTCACGTGAAATAGGGGAAATGGGACGCACGTCGGTTTTTTGTCATGTTGTGTTGGTGCGTGCTAGCAAATAAGCGAAATACGTGCTTCAGTCAAAGCCCAGTCTATAGAAAAGAAAAAAAAACAGGGCCCCCCTTTTTTCGTGGGAGTAAAGGGGCAATAAAGGATGACACGAAAATAAAACGAGACAACTAGTTTCCAAAAATAAATTTTACATATTTGATCTTGGGGTCAATAAACATAAGATATTAGGTTGGAATTTTCTGTCACATTATAGATAGTCCCATATATATTTGATTTGCAGGACGCCCATCTAGTCCCATATCATGCATTATGCCAGATCATATAATCTTTGATGGGGCCAAGCTGTCACCTTTGATGGGTTTAGCCCTCGTCAAAGATTAGTGGTCAGTGATGACTCTACTTATCTCTAACGGGTGGAGACCCATCAGTTGTGATTAACACCGCTAACGAGCCGTTTAGAAATGTGCCGTCACAAGTGACTCACCTATGATGGGTGGTTCTTTCCAGCCCATCAGAGGTGACAGACACATCTGACGGGTTGTACTTTGTGACCTGTCACAGGTGTGAAATATCACCCAAAAAAGCAAATGCCCTCAGCCCTAGCTCGTGGCAAGAGCATAACACAATAACTTTGCATTTTAATAGCAAATCTAACAACTTTGCATTTTATTGGCAGATCTGATAACATCCAAGAAATAACTACACATCAAGCAAAAGTTGCACGATACATCTCAAACTTGAGTAACAATATACATCAACAAGTAACGATCTTCATGTTAACAAACTACACATCTACACAAGCAACAAAAGAATATGGCCCAATCTGAAATTTGGCATTGAATATTTGCAAGATACAAAATCAAGCACAACTTGCAGGAGTCGAGGTTGGGGAGATCGCCGCACTCCCTCTTCGCCGCTGTCGGATCCACCACCACCACCAGATCCGCCGATCCAAGAGGTCGGAGAGGCCAAATTTGTGCTTGAGGAGGATGGATCTATGCTCGCGATGGAGGTGGATATCGATGCTTGGGGATGGAGGAGACAAGGAGATGGCGGTGGTGCTCGGGGAGGTTGGGTCCACACTCCAGGAGGCGCTCGATGCTCGAGGGAGGAGGAGATGGTGGCTAGCCATCAAATCTGTGTCCCCTGACCTCGAGGAGGCCGAATCCCATGGTTGCCAGACGCCGGCGGAGATGAAGGATGTCGGGCTAGGGGGAGAGACCACGAACGCCGATGATTGGGGAATGGAGGAGGCGGCGGCTGGATCGGCGTCCCTCGACCTCATGAAGGCCTGATCCAGCAGTCGACAACCGGATCCGCATCCCGGAGCCAAGATTCTGTAGTCGACGGTTGGGTGGCGAGGGAGACAGCAACCAGATCCGCGTCCCCTGACCTTGTGGAGGTTGGATCCAATAGCCGGCGGTCATGGGACAGAGACTGCGGCGGTCGACTGTAGACGACGGCGGCGGGCGGTCGGAGGGGAGTAGAGTTTGGGATATGGGGATAAGGATGAGAGAAAGAGAGTAAGCAGATGTGAGGAGGAAGAAAGAAGAGAGAGCGGTGGAGGGGAAGAGAAGGGAGGGAGTTGGGACGTGGGGGGAGTGTTCTTTTCTTTTTTTTTTTAAGTCATCACTGACGGGCATAAGAATTTAACACGTTAGAGATGAGGTATCTCATCTATGACGGGAGCGCAAACTCAACACCTATCATAGTAAGAGGTCATCTGTGCCAGACATATATATGGGTCCGTCAGAGATGTTATGTGTCGAGTCCTCATATAGGTCTGTCATATATGAGTTTTTACCTATGATGGACCATCTCCTTGAGCCTTATCTACAACAGGCTTTAGTTTAACCCGTCAAAGGTGATGTCATCTGTGACGAGGGTGCAAACTCAACGCCGTCATAGGTAAGAGGTCATTTGTGCTAGGCCTATATATGGGTCTGTCAGAGATGTTATGTGTCGAGTCCTTGTATAAGGCTGTCATATATGAGTTCTTACCTGTGATGGGCCATCCTCTTGAGCCTTATGTACAATAGGCTTTAGTTTAACGAGTCAGAGGCGATGTCATCTATGACGAGACACTTTAGATCGTCACAGATAAGTCATCATAGATGTACTGATCTGGTGTAATGATGCCCAGATGAGGTGATCCGCTATTTTTTTTCTCTGACAACATGATCCTAAGAGCAACAGGGTTCGGCCGGTCAGGAGGAGGGGAGCCCCTAGAATGTCCCGAGTCAGCATATGAAGTTACTACTCCCTCCGTTTCCATATAGTTACCACTTGTCATTTTGACTGAAATTTTCTTTCACAAATATTTGGCACTACACCATCTCCAATGCAAACTTTCCTATTTTGCACTTTTGGTTGTCTAGAGAAGAATAATGTGGACTTTATTCAAAATTTAAACTAGTGCTAATTCATTGGTTGCCACATGTTACATCTAATCTTTTTTTAATAGGTAGCTGTAAAGGGTATTTTGATCATTCTCTTCAAAAGAATTACAAACCTCGATCCAAATAGATATACTCCCACGGTTTTTTTTAAAAAACAAAGTACAAACACAATGTATTAATTTTTAGATTGACAAAGTCATCACGGACATTCCGTTATCGATGGATATATCATCACTCAAAAAATAATTAGTTATAAATATGAGAAAAGATGAACAAGTTTCACCACAAAAAGCTAACCGTTGAGCTGCACTTACTTCACATTTGGCAAGTTTCCTCTGTTTTTTAATATACAATCAAGATTATTGACTTTTGAACATATATTTAGCATTGATCTTAAATATATAATTATTATTTATTTTATTATGACTTATGCTACCATTAAAGGTGTTTTCAGGACGATATATATGATTATGTTATTTTTAAATAAATAGATAAAACGAATAATATGTATGTTAAAAGTAATGGCGTTATATATGAGAAAAATAGAGAGTATTATTATTTCATAGAGAATAATACTTCATGGGAGAATACCAAGCAATTAATCAAGATATATCGGTAAGTAAAAAACAATTCCTGTACCATACTCGGATACTATGGTACAAGAGTTGTATCCAAATACATAAATATATAAATAAATACGTGTACAATTGTCGTATCCGAGTACCACCAGAAGATACGTGCTAGGGATCAGTATAAATCCCACCAAGCGTCGCCTCCGGTTTTTCACGTACGTACGTGCGCGAGATAGATAGAAAAGAGAAAAAGAAAACCCAAAAGCACTAACTGAGACCATCGATCTGCGGCGATGACGACGGTGGTGGAGTTCGCAGAGAAGGCGGCGGCGGCGACGGCGACGGTGGCGACGGTGGCGGGGAAGCTGCTGCGGTGCACGGGGAAGGCCGCGTGGCTGCTGGGGACGACGGGCATCGTGCTGGCGGTGCCGCTCTTGTTCATCATGGACCTGGAGCAGATGCAGGTCGAGTACGAGTCCGTCCTCGAGGCCGAGCAGCGGACGCTCCTCGGCGGCCTCTGATCCTCCTCCAAATCGGTTCACGGCTAACTCCTCGCCGACTTCGATCGAAGCAGCAACGGTAGCATTGATGGATCTAGGTCTTAATCTTAGCTACTTCTTGTTTTTTTTCTCTCTTGAGTGGTTCATGGATCGATCTTATCTTAGTTAGCAAAAAGAAAAAGTTCTTGTTTTTCTTTTAAAAAATAGCGATTGGTTATAGTTGTCGGTTGTGCGATGAGATTAAACATCTTAAGTAAAGGAAGCAATCGGCTCGTTGATCGATGTATTACCGTTTTATATTGCCAAGACTGCAACTTTTTTTCTCTCAGCTGGATCGTGCAAATTAAAGTGCAAACGGTTACTGTTAGGGTTGGCTCTGGACCTCTGGTGCAGCCAGAGACAGTGCGGATCGAAAAAATAGTAAGAGGGCCTAAATAAACTTGACAAATCTAGCCCCATCTTTCATTTACGTATAACAAAAAAATTTAGTGAGAGCTTTGTAGAGACTCTTATGGTCCTCATGCCATTAGTGGAGGCTCAAGCACCCGCCGTCCCCATGTTGAATCTGCCCCTGGCTAGAGAGAACCCATTGTTTTGTTTACAGTCGATCACACCAAACTAGGCAGCAGCTGTCTCACATTAATGGTAGTGCACTGAATCCATGAAGCACATAGCACAAGTTAATTCAGAAATCTTGTTACAACTCCATTAACAACGACATACATCAATCGCCCAAATTTCGGTGCTCTCCCAAACTGCTGGCCTTGTATCGAATCCCAAACTGAAGGAGAGATGAGAGAGGCATCGCTCCTGCCCACCTCCGCCGGCGCCGCCCACGCTCCTCCGCAGGCCCCTCCCATAACCCAGCCCCATCTCCCCTATTCGCTCTGCGCACACCGACCCCCCAGAAGCGTCGCCCGTTGTTTCCACTGTAGGTACGTTTTGGAGGGACTCTCCTCCACCACCGCCGCCCAAATCCGCCCGCCCCCCCCCTCCGTTGACGCCATCTCGTAGGTCCTGGAGACCCTGGATCTAGCCAATTGGGGTCGGCCTCGCTCATACACGGCCGTTCTCGCGGGTGGGCGAGAGCGGAATTTCAAATCCACGCCATTTAAGCCGGCCTTTACTCCAGTCATCCGAAGTAGCTACCACGCCCATCAGCAAGCTGTCCACCGCCCTTGCCCCTACGAAGCTAGGACGCGCCTAGCTATGGCGAGACATCCCATCACTGCTTAGCCTGTGCGAGGCGTCTTTACCCCCCAGATGTAGGTTGGAGTCGGTCCGTAAGAAGCATTGGTGGAGTAGGTCGCCCGTGTCTTCATTGCGCCGCACCAACCTCTCCCAGCCAAGGCCGACTACCTCCGCGGTGCTACCGCTCTTTCAACAAGAAACCCGTAGAAAATGCTTCGTGTGCTTGGCCAGTGACCACCGTGCGGTGGCCTACCAGGATCCCATCCGCTACTTGAGCTACCGCTCTGGCCATCGTGCTCGCTTCTGCAAGCGGCACCCACTGCGTCCCCCCCTCGCCACAACCTCGCTCCAAGCCATACCCCTACCTGTCGCCGCCGCTCTCGCCGCATCTTCCTCCTGCCCATCCCCAGGCAACCCCACGCTGTCCACCGCCGCCACCGCCTATTGCAAGGGCTACCATGGCCCTTCTGGGTGACTCGGCAACAAGGCCCACTGATGATGAATACCTCATATCCAACTCCTTTGCCCTAGACAAGGAACGACGCGAGTGGGAGGAGACGGCAGTGGTGACTTGGGCGATGCGCGCTCCGTTGGACACGACGGCCCGGGAGGTCAAGCTGGCTTTCAAGGACGAGTTTTGCCTCCGCGCTGACAACATGATGGTCACAAGGCATCACCCTGAGGCCTTCCTCATCAAATTCAAGAACTGCCACCTCTGCTCCCAGGCCTTGGAGAAAGGAGTGGTCAAGCGTTGGGGGATTGAAGCCTACTTCATCGAGTGGAGAAGCCTCAAGGAGGCTCTCGAGGTGGCGCTAATGTTCAGAAGTCAAGCTCTGCTTGGACGGAGTCCCCCAGCACGCATGGGCGCCAGACATCATCAAGCACATCATCAGGTGGCACTACGCGATCAAAGACATTGAGACCAACCTCGTCCAGCCGGCGGACACCTGCCTCATTGCCCTGTGGGCGTGGATGGCGAATCCAGGCTCAATTCCAAAATGGGTCTAGCTCATCTTCACCAAGCGCTCCACGGGTTGGGACAAGGTGGTGGTGACGGTGATGGAACTAGAGCAGTGGCAACACAGGGTCAAATACTCGGTCATCCTTCACCTTGAGAAGATCCACGATTACTCTGCGACTACGGTGGGCTTTTCTGGCAAAGCCTGCCAGCCTTCCAAGCGGCACCTTCCCGACTGGCACCTAGGGGTAATGCATGGCAACCCAGTGCCACCCAAGGTGTTCGAAGACTTCCCACACCATCCGCAGTTGCCCAACCACCCAAGAGGCGGCGGGTGACGCGTGGGGCAAGGAACGGCATGCTGAAGGTGAGCGCGACAAGCAGGGCAGTCGATACGATGATAACCACCTAGACTTCCTAAAAGGAGGATGGAGGCGTCGCGATCGTGACGACGACGATCGTCACGAAGGCCGTGGTCCCGACCCAGAGCGCGGCCAAGGAAGGCTGCACGACAACGACCACTACCACCATCGCACATGCTCACCTCGCAATTGGGATGCGGGCGAGAGCAGCCGGCATGGCAAGCACCGGCACACGGCCCGTGACGGCAACGACAACACCCACCCTCCCCCGATCGCGACACTGCCCCAGGCTGAGCTGTAGGCTCGTGAGGTTAGTAAGATTAAATTGGTTAATCATTTCAACAATGAAGCTTTGCAAAGATCCTTTCGAAGCCTCCTCTCTGCCAATGTGTGCGGCGACCCTACCCCTGGTGACAGGAATGGTGATGGAGAGAACTGCATCATCGATCTCTTCACCAAGCTAGACAGGGGGACTAAAGCGTGGTCCACGGTCCCAGTCCCCAGGGCTTTCAAGAGCTTCAAGTTAGCAATCAACGACAAAGGGGACGCGAGTCTGTTGTCTCTGCATTGCGATTTCAGTAAGCTCTGCATCAACACAACCTTAAGCTGCACTACCCTAATGCCAGACGATGACAAGTTGCCAAAAGAGACCTCGGTTGTCTCCCAACACTGGCCGAGCCCAGTGCTGGCCGCCCTCCAAGTGGCTGCAGCGACGGACCCGGGGCCGCTTCAGCTTCCGCTGCCGCTACTGCCAGCTCTGCCTGCCAGGATGGCGGAATGGGTGCCACCTCTGATGGTTCTAGTTGCTTCACCGTCACCGACCACTACCGGGGATGGTTCGACCCCATCCGCGTCGCCACTGCCATCACCACTCCACGCTGGCGGTGCAATGGCCCCACACTCGCCGACACCGTTCTCTGCTAGAAAGGCGCTAATCTTTCTGGCGGTGTTAACGCCAAAATTTGGTAAGCCCCAAGGTCATCATCGGCTTAGGAATCGTATCGACTTCAGAGTCCTGGGATGAGCCGATGGACATATCAAGTTGCCAGCAGTTGGATTCTTTATGGATTCGGTTAAGGAAATTAATCAATTAAAGAAAGCTTATCCAGAAGAGACCGAGTTCGAGGAGGATGTAGCATGACAAGTTATCTATTAATTAGGCAAAGTCAATTAGTTTTCTTTTACTTTAGGAAAGATTGTTTAGAGTCCGAATAGGACTTGTATTTTTTACTTTATCTTTAGAAAAGTTTGCGTCTTGTCCAATAAGGATTAGTATATACTCATGGGTATAAATATGTACACCCAAGGTTTATGTAAGAGATCTCTCGATCAATATAACTTTCGGCGCATCGCCACCCTCTTTCCCGAGTTTTTTTTATCAACCAGCAATAATTGGCACATGACGCGGAACTGCATCGGTTTTTGATCTCTGGCGAAGGGGTAAGTCCTACGTTCCGCCGACCCCACCTATTTATCATATATCTTAGTTAATCTAGTTTGGTAGCTCGATTTACTTGTATCGGTTGGGATCTGCTTTAGGGTTTTTGCCGGTATCGGTTAAATTGCTTCGCCAGATTAAATTAGCTAAGGTATCCACCACTCTTAAAATCAGTCGAAAACTTGATTGCTAGATATTATGTTTCTTTTCATACTTTGCACTGCATCAGCCCTAGTCATGCTTAGAACCATAATCTCTAGCCTGCTTTTTGATTGCCAATAAGGGTTTCATCGGGGTTTCAGCCGATGAGTTATCTGGACATTGCATCGGCTCACAAGGATTACATACAAATTAGATTTAGCTGATGACAACAAAAGTTTCATTCATTATCTAATCGCTTGGATTTAATGGCATCGGACCTCCAGCCGATGTATATTTTAACCTTTGGATCAGCATTTATTTTATCATATTATTATTTAGCCGATTGGTTTCTATTGGATTATATTATTGGTTTATTGCATTATCATTAGCCGATTGTCTTTATATCGTTATTTATGCAAGTATCAGAATCTACATAGCCGATGACTCAAAACCCTATTGGCATCGGCTAGTATCGGCATCGGTTGGAATTACTCCATTGGCTTATCAGCCGATCGGCTCTTTGATCGTCAATTTATATATCTTGTCAGTTGCAGAATCAAACTAACTGGCACGCCCGCATCTCATCAATTTTAGGACCTGCACTGAAGCTAAGCAGATCTCCCAAGCCTTCGTGTGCCACACACAGGATCTACGTCAACACATCTTTTGGCATACTCGACGGGACAGTTTTTGCGTCAACACGTGGTCATCTCTGGGCCCCTGCTGGTCTAGCAAGAAGTGGAGGAGGGTTCACCTATGCTTTACCAAGCAGATACAGCCTAGGGAGCGGCAGTCGCAGCCCAAGATGTGGCCCAGGGTGCAATCCAAGATTTGGCCTAGCAAGAGGAGGAAGATGGCATGTTGGGTCTTTTCAAGAAGCCCAATAGTGCGATCCTAGCCACACCAGCCCGTTGCGCTGATCAGCCCACGAAAGAAGGCATTGACTCTGACAGGCCGCCTAGAAGCCAAAGGCTGGCCAAGAAGAGGGTGCCATGCATCCCAGTGGTGGTGCAGGCCAGATTAACCAATGTCGCTGGTTGGGCTGGTTACCAGAAGGGGCAGCACTGACGGAGAAAGCCTTGGTGGACTACAAGGCTATGTTCAATGAACCACTTCCGCAGGTGGCGATCGATGCCTTGGCAGCGCTCCTTGGCCTTGACAATGTGCTGGTGCACAATCGGGATGAGGAGATGGCGTCCATCCTGGGGTAGGCCAACCCTAGAGAGATCCTTTGTGGTGCGGCCGATGGCGCCACCGCATCGACTTGATCGCCCATGCCACAAGTATGGAGCAGCCGACGCAAATGAAGATGATGATCATGCTGCCTATGTTTTATCCGTCTTATTTTGTTGACTGCAAGACTCCATTCGCTGAGCTATGCTGCTACCCTTCGCACAGAATGCACTTTATGAACAAAACTTCGAATGCTTCACCGCAATTCCGTGAAGCGCCATCTTCACCACAATTCTTTAAGCGTCAACTACTTAAATGTGACCTCAGCAGTTCTCCTGCTCTTTCGGCGACGACGTTGCTTCCTCCACCGCAACTCCATGGAGGCAACTCTGTTTGAAGTGCCATCTCCACCGTAATTCCGTGGAGGCGACGTCGACTACTTAAACGAGACCTCTGCGGTTTTCCTACTCTTTCAGCGCCGACACGGCTCCCTGCACCGCAACACCGTGGAGGCAACTCTATTTGATTCGGCCGGCAGTAGCCTGCGCTGTGCATTTTGCGGCTAGGCCACTTGTCTTGAGTTTCTTTTGGTCAACCCATGACAAACACCACAAAACTAGACATCTTGTCCTGGAATGTGCGAGGCCTCAACAACCCGGCTAGGCAATCAACAGTGCGCAAAACTCTCTTCGAAGCGGCCCCGCACAACCCCTGCCTCCAAGAAACCAAAAAGGACTCCTTTGATGCCAATTTGGCGATGAGTCTAGGAGGGAGTCGGCTCAGAATTACCTCCACAAGCCGGCTAGTGGGCCAAGTGGAACACGAGGGGGGATTCTCATCCTTTGGAATGATGATGTAATGGACTTGGAGAACCATTTCGATCAGATTGTTTAGTCTCACGACCACAGTTGCTATCAAGCACTGCCAAACCTCCTTCGTGCTGACGAAAGTGTATGGGCCAACATGGTGTAGGCATAAGCAAGCCTTTCTCCAAGAGCTTCGTGACACAAAGTCGGCACCGGGCGTGGGCTGACTCATAGTGGGAGACTTCAACGCCATTCATAGAGCAGCGGACAAGAATAACAATAACTAAAACCTCTGACAGATGGGCCTCTTTAGAAGCACCTTGCATGAGTATGAGTTAAAGGAAATCGCTCTACAAAATAGGTGGTTTACCTAGAGTAACAAAAGAGAAAACCCCACTCTACTCAAACTGGATCGGTTCTTCTACAATGCTTCTTGGGACATCACGTTCGACTCGCACATGCTACAAGCACTATCCTCCACCATTTCGGACCACTACCCCTCCTTCTGACCAACCAAAGCGAGTCCCCAAGTTGTAAGACCTTTCGCTTTGAAAACTTCTAGACGAGACTACTAGGCTTCCAGGAGACTGTTGCGGAAGCCTGGAACGTGAGGCCACCCTACCATGAACCTTTCCATAGGTTGCACTACCATCTGGCCAGTACGGCGTAGCACTTACGTAAGTGTAGAAAAACTTTGATCTCTAGTGCAAAACTACATCTGCACATAACCCTGGAGGTCATCCTGCGACTTAACATTGCCCAAGAATTGCGCCAGCTATCGATCCAAGAGCTCCACCTCAAACGGAGTCTAAAATTGAGAACTTTGGGGTTGGTTGTAATAGAGAGAGCACGCAAACAACAAGCCACCAGAATTACGCACCTAAAGGAAGGGGACGCGAACACAAAATTCTTCCACCTAAGAGTAAATGCAAGAAAAAGGAAAACTTCATCCAATGCCTAAGGTGGGTCAGCAATGGAAGCTCAGACACGAAGAAAAAGAGCAGATAATAAAATCTTACTTCAAGGAGATCATGGCACTGCCATCGAAAAGGGAGGCTGACTTTGATTGGGATGCCATGCCACTCGAGTCCACCGACCTCTCAACCCTTGACTCGCTGTTCACTAAAGAGGAAGTTAAGCAAGCCCTCCTCCAATTGCCAACAGACAAAGCTCCTAGACCGGACGGCTTCACAGGAGCCTTCTTCAAGGCGTGCTGGGAGATGATTAAACATGACTTTATGGCAACCATAAATACCTTCTCAAACCAGCACCGTAACCATCTAGGTCTGCTGAACTTGGCCAACGTGGTCTTGATTCCAAAAAAGGATGGAGCTGACTATGTAGCTGACTTCAGGCTGATCAGCCTTATCCACGGTTTCACCCAACTCGTCTCCAAAATCCTGACCCTCCGCCTCCAACCCTACATGAGTACACTGCTCTCCAATGCCCAAAGTGCCTTCGTAAAAAAGAGAAGCATCCACGACAACTTCATGTATGTCTGCAAGTTGGCTAGATGATTTCATCAGATAAATACTCCAAACCTGTTGGTCAAGCTTGACATAACCAAAGCATTCGACACAGTAAGATGGGACTATCTCCTAGACCTCCTAGAGAGAAGAGGCTTCCCCCTTGTTGGAGAGATTGGATTGCAAACATCCTCCACCAGCATGCTCCTCAACGGCTTCCTTGGAGACCCCATCAAGCACGGTAGAGGCTTGAGGCAGGGAGATCCGCTCTCCTTGCTACTCTTTATCCTCGCGATTGACCCGCTGCACATCATTCTTGACAAAGCAACGGAGCTAGCCATCTATCAGCCTTGAATAGAAGGACGCCGAGACTAAGAACATCCCTTTACGCTGATGATGCCGCAACATTCATTTTGCCAACCATTCAAGACGTGTCGAATCTGGCAAGAATTCTCTCGCTTTTTGGAGAGGTCACAGGGCTGAGGGCTAACCTATAGAAAAGCCAGATTGCAGCAATGTGTTGTGGCAATCTCAACTTGCAGGCTATCTTCCAGGCTTTCCCGACCAGAGCAGCTTCCTTCCCACTTGTTGGGACTACCCCTTGCCATCACCAAACTTAAAAGGATCCATGTGCAGCCAATTCTCGACAAGATTGCAGCAAAGCTAGCACCCTGGCGGGGAAAACTCATGACGACCGCAGGTCGTACCTCGCTAACAAAATCCGTCCTAACAACACAAACAATCTACCATCTAACGACCCTCAAGATCCCGGATGGCACGTTACATGAAGTCAACAAGCTGTGGCGAAAATTCCTGTGGACAGAAGGCGACAACATTTCAGGAGAAAAATGCAAAGTTAACTGGAAGAGGGTCTATAGGCCAAAGGACCTAGGTGGGCTTGGGGTCCTAGACCTGCATAGACTAGCAAGAGCTTTGCGAGTACGTTGGCTCTGGTTCAAATGGACAGCCCTTGATAAACCTTGGGTCGATACGCCGGTGCCTTGTGACCATCAAGATAGGGAGTTGTTCGTTGCGGCAACAACCATCACCATTGGAGACGGGGAAAAAGCAAGCTTCTGGCGCTCGCATTGGCTTGGTGGCCAGACGCCAAAGTTGATTGCCCCAGCAATCTATAGGGCCTCCAGGAGGAAGAATAGGATGGTTAGTGAAGCTACAGTTGGAGGCGTGTGGATTGGAGATATTCGCACTTCTCAAATCACCACGGCGGAACACTTCGGGCAGTACATTAAGCTCTGGTCTAAGTTACAACAGCATGCTCCCCTAAATGACCAGCCCGACAACATCATGTGGAAACTGACGGCCAACGGCGAGTACACAACAAAGTCGGCCTACCGTCTGTAGTTCATAGGAATTACAAGAACAATCTTCAATGAGCTTTGTGGAAATGCTGGGCACCACCAAAATGTAAATCCTTTGTCTGGTTGGTCATCCAAAACCGCATCTGGACGGCGGACAGACTGCAAAAAAGAGGCTAGCAAAACTAATGTCTATTGCCCCCTGTCGAACAATACAAGAGTCAGCTCTGCACCAGCTCACAAATTGTCGAGTCACTCGCAGAATTTGGGTCGCGATACAACTTTGGATGAACCTAGACCTACGCATACACAACAGGACGAACTGTGACTCTGTGATGTAATGGTGGCAATTCCTCCTATCACACACACACGCCCCAAAAAAGGGCGCTAAAGTCTCTAATCGTTCTGGTGTGTTAGGAAATCTGGTGCGAGCGCAATACAAGAATCTTCCGCCACCACGCTTCAAACCCGACGACGATCATGGCGAAGATTAAAGAGGCCAGGACCTGGATAAAGGCGGGTGCCACTGACCTTAATGAGTTCTCTGCATTGAGAGAGATCACTTAATGCCCGCCCTTTGGCAAGGGTGGGAATCTTAGTACCACCCCCTGTAGTTATTACGCTCTATTAATAATAAAAGGCAAAGCTTTTTGTCCGTCTTCAAAAAAAAAACCAATGTACATCAAATCATTCAGCATATCTTGCAATTTTGCTGTTCCATCATACTACACATGGTAAAGTGGGATGCCTCGCAAGGTGTCAGTGATACCACGACCTATATCAACCTAATGAGTAGTTATAACACAGCGGCTTGCCACCTCAAAATCTACAGATCAGAACCGTCACACCCTCCTGGAAGTGACACCATTTTCTTGCACAGATTGATATTTGCAGACATCATACATTGCTCAATTCACTCGATACTTGTTTGACAGACAAACAGTAATTGCTACTCTTTCGTTGGGCAACCACTTTTGGATGTCATACACCAGAACTAATGCACTTTTGTGTTGGTTGTTGTCACCAGATAACTCTTGTTTAGATAATACCATGTTTGCTGCAATACAGAAACTATTCATTGCGCTGCTTGTTGCTGAGATTGTACAGAAGTGGAGTTCTTTTTCCTGCCAAAGGTTATCCATTAGTAACAGAAAGTCAAGATGAAATACTTTAATTACATGACAAGAAACCAACGATGCATTACTTAAAGCTTGAGACCAGCTCATCTGCAATATGATGTGAGGAAGCACCACTTGTAAAACCTAATTGGAACATCAATTGCTCTAGGCGCTTGAAATTTGTGAGGTAAAGATATCCAATCTAATAATAGAAACATCACCAACAATGCAAGGATTAGTCTTCCCAACAAAAATAGCATGAGGGTTAGTACAATAGAAATTGCAGCTTAGAGTTGATTTTTCGCCGGTATAGCAGTCACTAATTAGTTTATATAGTAAAACACACCAGTGTCTCAAGTGAAGATGCTCGATTGTAAACTGCAATTCCAGCACGTTTTCTGGTACGTGTCTTGCTGCTAACAATATTTCTTCCCCAACGAAGTATGTCCCTGCAGAACAAGATTTCTAAGAAACTCGCGGTACTTCAGAAGCATGCGCCACATTTATATCAGGCAATGGACACAGAAGATAGTATCAAACACTATGATGTTTGTTCCCAATCTATACAAAAATCCGAAAATAAAAGTAATAGATGGCCTACAACAAAAGACAACTAGTTCTAGATGGATGAATTTACAAGTCCTGGACAGTGGACACTAAAGGACTAAGGGCTTGTTCAGCTGTGTGGGTTGGGAAGAAATTCTCTCCACACGAAAAACGGAGCGACTCATTAGCACATGATTAATTAAGTATTTACTAATTTTTTTTTGAAAAATGGATTAATATGATTTTTTAAAGCAACTATCGTATAGAAACTTTTTGCAAAAAACACACCGTTTAGCAGTTTGAAAAGCGTGCGCGCGGAAAAAGAGAGAGGTGAGTTGGGAGTGTAGGCATCCAAACACACCCTAACATCCCATAAAAGTTCAGTCATGTACATGGACGCTAGAGCATAAAATTTCCTGATAAGAATTTTATCATTTATCATATATTTTACATCTGGTAGAAGGCTAGAATTATTGGTTTACCTTTCTTCCTGAGTTAGAAAATCTTCTCCGAGAAGTTTGTTCAGCAGAAGGTCCTGAAAAAAGGAAAATAACCAAAAATAATGTAAATAATATTTGATATACTGATTGTGTGATTATCATGTAGCAAGCAGAACAGAAAAATAACAAACAAGAGAAGTGTTCTTTAAAACTAAAAACAAAAGCCATAAAAATGGAAGCATTGAGTAACTTTTTGCTTATAGCAGATAATGTCCATCAAGATATGCAAAGCACAGACACATAAAGATAGATAATAAGAAGAATCTGGCCACCAAATCCATTTAGTTAGAAAGGTGAAGAGTCAAATCCAGACCTGTGATTCACATTTTACGACATCCATTACACGCTTGTTGTAGTCATTGATGCTTAGTGGTGGAAAGAAGAAATGTCTCCGAGCATAAAGCTGCATAATCGAGGAGCACAATCATTCTTATCAGATCATCCTATAGTATCGAGGAGCACAATCATTCTTATCAGATCATCCTACAGTATAAAGACCTGAAGTTGAAAGTTTTGTGCACATTATGTGTACCATCTTATCTCTTACTAATCCAATACAAATAGAAGTGACAAATAGGCTAAGACATATGTAATATAAGTTTACATAATAACAATTTTCAGCACATAAAGACCACAATTGATTCTCACTTCATATATGCAGTCCCCCAAGTACGCCAAGGACGCGGCGTTGTAGAGCGAACGGGGCTTCTTCACCTCCGGTGGAGGCGGTAGCCACCACCTTTCAAAGCCCATACTTGTGGTCTTCTTTGGCACTGCAAACCAAAGCAACAACCCATCGATCAAATTCAGACATTTTCAGACCAACCATTTCAACTACATACACTAGTACAACCTGATAACAGAGAGACAGATGGCACAACCATTCTATTGCTCTTGACAATCGAAGACAATACTCTAGATAATCATTTCATAGAAATTGTATTCAGACACATACAGTAGCTGTCATATACTACAGTATACAGTGGTAAGCACACAAAATCCTCAGAAGCTTATAGTGAAACAAAGCGTCGGGTACTCGGGGTTGGGAAAGCGAAGAGGAGGGATGGGGATTACCTTGGGCCTCGCTGTTGCTGCGGCGGGCGAAGAGGTCGGCGTGGGTGGGGGCGGGGGCGGTCGGCGTCGGCGGGGGAGGCAGGGGCTTGGCCTTGGGCTTGGGGGCGGCGACGGTGGCGGCGCCTGGGTTCATGTCCCAGGCGGCGCGCACGCGGAAGCGGAGGCGGGGGTGGTGCGCCGCCGCCACCATGGTCGCCGCGGCGGTGGTGGCCATTGGTGAGCAGCTCGCGCTCCGTCACGAGTAAATGGATAAACAAACCTCGTCTCCTGCTCGCTTTACTCCTACTATCTACATTTTTTTTTTGATTTTTTTTCAGTAGCCAGCCGCTGTGGGCCCGCACTGTCATTGTCATAGGCAACGCTATCTTTTTCAACTTGGTAAATTTTTGCTTACAGTTCACTCAAAATTTATATAATTTGCTACTTAGTCATAAAAAACATGTCATGACTTACGAAAACATCCTTAAAAAACTGATAATTTGTTGTAGGATATTTTCTGTTCAAGAGAGAAAATTTTCAAAAAGACATGAATGTCCTTAGGACCAAAAGCTTTTCGAGCCATCTACAAATTGGGCGTCCGATTTTCTAAAATAAAATCGAGCGGTCAAATGTTTCAGTTGACCACCGAGTGAAACATTGAGTAATACATGGTGAAACATTTCAAAAATTTGTGAAATATAGTGAGGACACACGTTGAAATATATCGTTATCACATATAAAACAATATGTTTTAATGGTTTGAAACATATGTTTTTTTATCAGAATATAATCATGCGATATCTTGTTATAAAAATTTAATTATAACGAATACAATGATGTGATCAAATCATCGATTGGATAATTAGGTTAGGAGAAAAATTATTTTGAAGATTGCTATAAGCCTACATGCATGAATGGAGTGGAGAAAAAGCAAGCATATGACAGAAAAGAGAGTAGGGGCAGTTACATCCAATACTTTGTCAGCCACCGGTGAAACATCAAGTTATAAATGATGAAACAAAAAAATAGCCATTGAAATATTTGATTTTTTCTTGTGAAACACATTAAAAACACACGTTAAAACATGTTGCTATTACGTATGAAACATTAAGTTTTAATGGTTTGAAAATATGTTTATCTTTCATTAGAATATAATCCTGTGATATCTTATTGTGAAGATTTAATTGTAACGAATACAACAATGTGATTGAATTTGAAATCGGAAAAGTAGTTTAGGAAAAAAATAATTTAAAGATAGTCACATCTATACATATGTGGATATATGATAGGTAGGTAGTACCTGAGCTGTGCCCGATTTTCTTTACTCCGGTTGGGCTGCCGATAGTAGGCGTTCTCGAAAGCTTTTGTTCTAAGGATGCCGTGAGGACGAAATATGATTTATATGATGTACTTGGGTAATGGTAGATTGATAGTTTACATATTTTTCAAATTTTCACTTCAACATCATGTTTGAAGCATATGGCCTCAGGGGTATTCTCATCTATTTGAATAATTTTTATCTTCAATTGACTCGAAAATATCCTCCCATAAATTACCAAATTTTTATGTTGTCTGTTAGCCGTGACATTTTTTACTTTTTTACTATGTCTATTACAGATTACACAAATTAATCTCACATAAACCCATGTATTAAGGTGTAAGTTACACAAATTTGTCATGTGACATATAATTTCAGGTATTATGACCATTATAAGTTACTTTATCCATTGCATAAATGTTACATGGTAAAGTTTTTTAAAAAAATTGAAATAACAGTATGTCGAATTGGATAACGACGTGGTTTTATAAAACTTTAAAACCATAATACTTATGGTTATGTACCACATATCAAAATCCATGTCATTAACTTGGATGAAAATAGGTGATGTTCTGTAACATTTAGACTTTTCTTTTGAAGACACAAGCCCTCGACCCGACGCGCGTTCTCGTCCCGTCTCTCTAACGGTGGCGGCTCGCACGCCCTGTCCTCCGTACGTCCATGTTGGCCGGGCATGGTAGATTGGAGTCGGACACAGCCAGGAGGGGATGAAATTCTGGTAGCCCCGTCCCACAAATTTGAAGGGCCCTTGGGCTAGTAAGACACTAAGGGCCCGACTATCTAATATTTTTTTTACGAAGATTAAATTATATAATACTATTGATACGAGATAATTGTAGCATATATTTAATTCTTGAAAAAATAAGAGTACATCAAAGAAGATAAAGGAACGGCAAAATAACTATGATGGTTACCTCAAATAAAACTACATTGCTTCAATGTTTTTTAAGAAACTGTCTTCGGGCATTCCTTGATGCAAAATCTTCAATAACACTTTCAAGATCAATTGTATCCAAAATATCCTTCTCAATGCTGCACATAGCCAAGCCATTTAATCTTTCTTGTAGCATAGTTGACCTCAAACAATTTTTCAATAGCTTCAATTTGGAGAAGCTTCTTTCAGCTAATACTACTGTCACCGGAATTGTTAACATAATCCGATATGCAATAGAGGCATTTGGATAACAATCTGCAACTTTAACAAAGTGAAGAATCTTAGATGCTGACGTCACCTGATCTGGCAAAGTTACTTGCAACACTTTCAACTCAGAGAACAAATCATCTAACTCAACATCAAACCTGTTGTCATGAGAAAATTTTTTCACAAATGTTGTGCAACGGTCTCGTAGATCATTATGATCCAAGGACTTTAGATTCTCTGAATTGAATAAGAAACCAAATATTTTCTCAAATTCCTTTAGCTGATCAAATCGACTAGTCAATGAAACAATTACATAATCAACAATAACTAGAAAGTACTCATCATTGAAGTCCTGTATAGCTGAAAGTTGTAATTCTTCAGTTTCATCATCTTGTTCATCAAATTGCTTCTTCCTTTTACCTTTACGTTTTGTAGGAAATGTTGGCTCTACAGCCAAACTAAATGCAATGGATTTTGCAATCTCAATAGTTGCACTTAAGCCTATGTCTCTGTACTTCTTAAAATATGATATGACCCCTTCTATCTGTTTCAAAGTACTATCCAAGCACACAATTGGAGACTGTAACTTTTTGCTCACCATGTTGATAACAGATAAAATATCTTCCCAAATAACCATACCAACTAAAAATTCAAAATTCTCAATAGTTTTTACCAATCCTCTAGCTTCACTCACCGATTTTGGGTCATCTGTACAAGTTCTTTCCACCTCCTTCAAAGTTGATCTTATTTGAGGGGCTTGATACCTGATAGGTTGCACACTCTTTATTCTATTCTCCCAACGAGTGTCAGACAATGGCTTTACAGTAAACTTCTCAATATGATCAATCAAAATTTTCTGCTTTTTAGTAGATCGTGCAAACAATGCATATATTTGTTGTATGACACCAAAAAAAGTAATAGCTTTTCTACAAGATTTTATCATATCACAAAGAACAAGGTTCAGACTATGACATGCACATGGCATATACAATGCTCTTGGATTAATTTCAAGCACACGTGCCTGCACACCTTGATGTTTCCCCGTCATATTGGAACCATTATTATACCCTTGACCTCTCATATCTTCAATGTTTAAATCAAGAGACTGCAATGCATCCAACAGTACATTAAAAAGGCCCAATCCTGATGTGTCATCAACCTTTAAAAACTCCAAGAAAAATTCCTCTACTCTTGGAATGGCACTTGACATATTAGCACACCGCACAATTAGTGTCATTTGTTCTTCATGGCTTGCATCTGGGGTACAATTGAAGATAACAGAGAAATACTTGGAATCTTTTACAATCTTTAAGATATATTTTTTCACAGCATCGGCAAGCATAGCAATTAACTCATTCTGTATCCTTGGGAAAATTGGAACCATGCCACTCCCGTCCATTTTTCAGTCAACCTCCGTCTAATCCACTTGTGAAATGTCACTTTTGCCCCTTCCCCGTCCATCTCTCTTCTTGCCAAGCCGTCCACCAACTCCGTCGTCCTCCTCCTCCTCTCCCCCTCCTCCGCCGTCTAGCTCAGGAAGTGTCCAAGAGTAGAGCAGAGTAATTGACAAGCCCGTAATTTAATCGAATTGGGGATATACTCATAGACACCAGAACAGAGGAGTTAAGCACGAGTAAGTAATTAGCAACCCCAACCGAGCTCCGACGAGGAGGAGCCACCGCCGCCGCCGCCGTAGTATGCCGGGTCGGCGAGCATCTCGGCGATGAGCTGGTCCACCCCCATCTCCTTGTCGCAGTCGAGGATCGCGTCGATGAACGCCGACGCAGCCCCCGCGCCGTCGTCCGCGCCGCCGACGCCGGCGCCAGATGCACCGTCGACGTCACCGAACGCGCGGCCTCCGCCAACACCGGTCACTGCTGCCGTACCCTCCTGGTTCTGACCGAGGGCAGCATGCGGCGCAGGCGCGTCGGCGCCGTGCCCAGCGAGCGCCGCGCCGGCGGCGTCGTCGGCGAGGAAGTCGCTCCAGTTGAGCTGCAGATGCTGCTGGTCCGGCGACGCGGGCGCGTCGGCGTCGACGTGCGTGACGACCTGTTGCTGCTGCAGGGCGGCGAAGTACGGCGCGTCGTGGAAGACCGGGAGGCAGGCCGGCGGCGAGGCGCCGGCGACAGGGCTGGCCGGGATGTAGGCGGCGGCCGCTGATGGACGGGGAAGGAGCAAAAGTGACATTTCACAAGTGGATTAAACGGAGGTTGACTGAAAAATGAACGGGAGTGGCATGGTTCCAATTTTTCCAAATTCCAGTGGCACGTAGCCGATATCACGAATAGTAGTAGCATTTTTCTAATATGTCATATTTGCAGTGGCATGGATCAAATTAACCCTTTTTTTTAAGGATGAGATTACCCCAATGCAATTTATGAAATAACCCTATCTAATAGTATTTAGCCAATTAATATATAAGGAAATTTGTTGTATTCGTATTCAGTGAACCTGCAAATAAGAAAAAAGAATCTGTGAATATGCAAATAAGGAAAACAAATCAGTGAATCAATCACAGTATAATTACCAATTAATTCAGAAAAGAAACAAGAAAACAAGGAAAGTAGAAAAATATCCTGTAGATTTTGTTGTCAACCCAACTACTCCGTGCGGTCCGCACCGTTGTTCCCCTCCACCATCGCACCGCTCGCTGCTCCTGTCCCCAGCCACGTCGCTCGCTGCCCCATCCACCGCCGCGCAGGTCGCTGTCTCGTCCACCGCCCTGTAGGTTGCTGCCCCATCCACCGCTGTGCAGGTTGCTGCCCCTCTCCTCGAATCGACACTCACCCCGCTAGATTTGGTCATTCGGCACTCCGGTGAGTCGGATTAGGAAGGACAGATACGAGGAAGACAGCAAGGAGAGGAAAAAGACAAGGCCGGCGATGACAACCACGCCGCTCGAGCATCCAGATCCGGCATCCTCTCCGAATCCTTCTGTTGTCTCTTGGCTAGCATGATCGGATACCGGATCTGGCGACAGAGTTCGGGGCCGACATGATGACGATGAGTAGTGGTGAGAGGCTCCACCGGGCGAGGAGCTCCATGAGGTGGTGATGGCCATGACGATGGACACAACGGTGAATCCGGTGGCTTCGAGGACCAAACGCGCTTAGCCAGGATGGCGAGCGAAGCTCAAATTGAGTGTTTCCCTCGGGCCTGGCTAGGAAGGGAGATTTGCACGAGTGGAACCAGACCTGGGCGACCGTGTGTGGGAAACCAAACACGCGCTCTCTGCACCAGCGGTTGCGAGCCAACCCATGTGCAGGCAACCAAATACTATATTGCCTGGTTGCCTGTATGGAGGTTGGCTCGCATGAGTGGATGCAACGAATTGTTTGTTTGGTAGCCTGCACGCCTTTCCCAACCAGGCCCAACTCGTGCAGAAGGAGTCCCGCAGCCAGGCCCACGAGAAACACAGGGAGCGAGCTTCGCTCCAGGGCCAGGCTCCGCGTATGCAGGCATGGCTGCAAGCCTGCAAGCGCGTGGGCGCGTGGATGCAGAGACTTCGGTCCGCTCACCACCCCCTTCTCATTTTCTCCCCTCGCTCGTGGTTGTCAATGGAGCTCTGGCGACCGCCGCCTCCTCCTTCAACACCGGAATGGGACTGCGAGCTCGCCACCGCTAAATTGGTCGTTGACGAGCTCACCACCGCCGGATCCGTCGTCGATGAGCTCGCCGCCTACAAATCCAGCAGTCTCTGATCCTCCTACCACGCTGCTGCACTCTCTTTCTCCTCTCCTTGTCAGATCCAGGTGGCCACGACAACGGAACCACCAGAGGACTCGGATTTGCGAGCTGTTCTCACGACGAGGAACTTGATCTGCGAGCTGCTCTCACGACGAGTAGCGGAGCATATCGAGCAGCTCGGCAAGCAGACGAAGAAATCTCAGAGGTGCTCCTGCCCCGTAGGTGCCTGTTGCCAGCCGCCATGACAGCGTGCTTGCTGCTGTATATGATTGATCCTTGCTGCTGTGGTTGCTTCAGATCTACTCTAGTTGTTTCTTGCTGCTATGGTTGCTTCAGATCCGCTATCGTGGGATGATATGTTGTAATGTTTTTGAACTGGGCAGGAAATCTGTTTTGATGAAAATGGTCTGCAAATTAGATCAGAATTCACAACTGTTATGCTTTCTTTATCTGATATTTCACTCAGATATAATGCATTTCATGTATAGCTTGGGATTTGTTCTTGAATTGAATTTGTAAAGCTAATTTTGTTGGATTGCTTTGCATTTCAGTTCTGTGTATTTTACAAAACAAGATAAAGAGTTAAATGTTGCTTGAAAGGAGTAGTTCTGTATGTATAGGTCTCAGTAAATGAAATTAAAACTATCTTTGTGAATAAAATAGAGTACAGTTATTTCTGTTAGAACAAGGAATCTGAAACCATTCAAGTGAGTTATGCCCTCAAATTTTCTTGAACTTATTTCTGAAACACGTAGTTGTAAATTGTTTTGACAAAAAATATATATTGAGAAGTAATAAGCAATAGCAATTGATTTTCAAGTTCATGTCCTAGCCTCTCCTGGCTTCTTTCAAAATCTCACAACTGAGGAAGTGAGCTCACCGTCTAACGGTAGAGGTAACCAAACTCAACCATTTGCAAGCAACCAAACACATTGTCACTGCATCTAGTCATCCCTTTCATCTCATACAACCAACCAAACACTATCTTAGACTACTTAGCCTCTCATGATACAGACAACCAAACACTTCATTTTACACCCATTCATCCAGGCCCATGTCAGCCTGGATGGCTCATACGAGCTGGCTAAAATGGTGCGAGCAACCAAACACACTCTATTTGTTTGGTGAAATGCCTAGGTAGCTGATAAGCCATCTTTGTTGCAGATTGTACATAAAAGACATTTTACTCGTGCGACATCATACAATCGCACTCCTTCCGTTGCTGCTACTACTCACTTGGCATGGTCGTCCAATCGATTTGCATACAATGGCCATGAAGGTTCAGATCATTCCTGTGATTTTCACTACTACACAAATACTCATTGGTGTCGGTTTCAAAGGCCTTGTAGGTGCCGGTTTCGAAGCCGGCACCAATTGATCGGCACCAATGATTAAAGCTATTGGTACCGGTTTCTCAACCGGCACCTATAACACTTGGCCCTTATTGTCGTCGGCATGGCTATTAGAGTTTGATTCTTCACTTAACATGTCCCTCCCATAGTCATTGCAGCTTTCAGTAATCCCCTTGAGCTACTCTATTTGGTCTCATCCAATATCTGCATCATGAGACAGATTCACTGTTTTTTTTTCTGTTTCTGTCTGTTCTGTATTCGTAGCTAATGGGTAATGATCATGTCCCTCTGCTGTTTTCAAGTTTGCGCACAGTTTAGAAATTAAAATAATATTTGTATGCATTGCCCAGTAATTTATGAATGGACTATATCACTAATGCAAGATTCCTGTAGGCTGTAGGTCACCAAGTTGACTGCAAAGACTGCTACCCAAGTATCATCCATGCAGAGTGACAGGTGACAAGTGGATGTCTTCACCGGCTTCACGATACATTGAGTAAGTTGATTTTTCTCCCATAAAATCTGACTGAGTAATATCTTCCAATGCAACGTAGTATTAATATTGATCTTATACCGTTATTCGTGTTATTGGTATTTTCTTCGGTAAGCACGTACCAAGATTTCATAAAACTTCAAGTCCACGTTGTTTTATGTTTTTCTACCCTACATCTCTACCAGCTTAGCTAATTGGAATGTAAAAACATTCAATGCAGAGGGTGTCATCTAGTTTGCATTTACTTGGCGCCCATACATGGCTCTCACATCAGCCTGTTAATTGTCTTGTGTGATATGATGGACCTGACGAACCGGGTGTCAGCAGGTTTTCGGCTCCAAGTAATTTCATCCGGCTGCCCTTCTTCTATGAGCTGCACATGTAACAGTTAATTGATGGTGACAAATTGTGACAGTTAATCAATGGTGATCAGGTGGTGTGTGGCCTTTGATGTCCATGCTCCATCAGTATCCGTTCGCCGCATATATATATACCATCAATCTTGCCATGATTTGGCCTTCTTTGGATGGTTGTAGACGCCCAAAATTAGACTCATTCCTGAGCAAGGTTTTAAATACTGGTTCTAGGAAAATACCGATCCCCTCAAACTGATTTTAAATACTTTTCCTCTAGGAAAATACTGGTTCTAGATACTAGTTTCCATAAGCAACAGTGCTGTTTAAACTGCATCTTCTAGGCTATCCCCTCACACTGCCGGATGGGTTCCGTTAACATGAAAGCTTAGGCTGAGTTTGAAAGTTGGTGTTGTGAGTTAATCTTTTCGGCACGTAAAACGGAGTGACTCATTAGCATATGATTAATTAAGTATTTGCTAAATTTTTTTTCAAAAATGAATCAATATAATTTTTTAAAGCAACTTTCGTATAAAAACTTTTTGCAAAAAACACACCGTTTAGCAGTTTGAAAAACGTGCGCGCGAAAAACGAGGAATGTGAGTTGGGAAGAGTAACATTCGAACTCAGCCTTAGTAGCTATGGCAGCTCGATGGATAGATAAAATTGCTCAATAATTTTTCGGCATATGCAAGATATAGAATTAGTTTGAGCTAGTTGATGTTCTTCAAGCTAAGTAGCTTTCGAACATTCACATCGCTACAGTGGTTTTTTTTTACTCATGCGCTTTCATGACAGGTTTTAGAGCATCTCCAAGAGACAAGCTAAATCGTTTTCTAAAGTTAAATTTAGCTATTGTTAGAGAAAAAACGTTTCCAACAGACTCTGTAAATGACCCTCCAAATTTAGTGGCTCTCCATCCCACCTCATTCGCTAGCTATTTTTAGCTAGCCTACCTTACTAGCTATCTTTACAGAATCTGTTGGATTACTCTGTTATTTGTTAGTCAAATCTATTTTTGAGAGTAGCTAAATCAGTAAATTTGACTAGTTTTTTTAGCTAATCTCTTGGAGATGCTCTTAGACCTGGTTTGGTATTTGAAGGAGATATGCTAATTTTTTTTCCAATTAATTAAGAGCTTAATAAATGGTCGCAGTCGATCTACACACAGCAACTTGGGTTTTGGCACCTGAGCAGCTCTCCTCTCAATCATAATATTGTTGGCATTGACTATGCGTGGAATCATGCTTGAGTGATGAGCTATGCCAGCATACTATCATTTTTGGCATTGACTACGCGTGGAAACATGCTGCCAACGCAAAGAATTTCTATCATTGAATCTTTAAAAGGATCTTTGGGAGATAGTTGGTGTATCCAACTGCTATGGTTTTGAGAGGACTATACATTTATTTAAATATTGTATGAGTTGTTATAGTTTTCAAAAAAAAAATCAAACGTTATTCCCGGTTTTTTTTGAAATATCCATCTAAAATGGTAACCAAGTACTCCCTTTGATTTCATAATTATTTACGTTTTGGACAATAACGTGTTCTTCAAAACATACCTTTGGCTATGATTTTTTATCATAATAAAAAATAAGTAATTTTTTAATCTTATTAAAGTACTTTTCAAGACTAATAATCTAGACATCATACTCTAATATCTTCAAACTAAATATTTCAAATGTTATTAATAGTTAAATTCTAATTTTTTGATCTCAACCTTATTCAATATGTTTAGAATTATGGAATCTGGAGGAGTATTAGATTTGACCAATTAATTGCAGTTTTCTCAAAGATATTATTGGGATAGGCTACGTACAATGCACCACGTGATCACTGTTTGACAGATTATCAACAGACAAGCAAACGGACGGGCGGTTGGTTGAGCTGGTAAAATTAATGTGCTAAGTTAAATGAGTGCGGTGCCAGTTCAATTAGTTCGGTACATGTTGCTGATGTCAATATGAATAGAATTTGAAAGGAAAAAAAAATCCAGATTTGGTTCCTTGGCTGTAGCTTTTTAATTAGTCTGATTTTGGTTCCTTAACATGAAACTGGTTACTGTTGGTATTTTAACTCTTGAAACAATTTATGCTTCATCCATAGAACCAATCAACCAAAAGGGTGGGTTTTTTCAAACTGAGCATACTGAAATTCACAACTAGACACAAATTTATATGTATTTAGTATTCTAATTAAGAAAAAATAAATTGAATGAAATTGATCCTCAAGTGCTATGAATTTTAACAAAAAGTGCTAAGTGGTAGCTGTCTATGAATATGTCTTTTTTCCAAGCTTATATACGTGGATATGGATGTTATATCACTCATACTATATTATCTTACACTTTATTTTATTGAGGGGTGTGGGTGGGGTGTGGTTGGACATGGATTATTGAGGGGTGTGGGTGGGGTGTGGTTGGACATGGATTATAGCTTGAAATACACTTATTTATCTCTTTTGTATCCACTCCACATGGCCGTACCGAAGAATTTAAGACCCCAAGGGCTAAAAAAGACCTTTTATTTAGAAAATGCCAATAAAAAAAACAGTAAAGTTCAGTTTAAGATATGTTTTAAACCAAAGTTACATAATATATCAGAACTAGACTCGCCCACTACTACAGAAACGGTTTTTCCATGCGGGCCGAAAGGCATCTTTCTGTGCGGAAGGCCTGTCCGCACGCGTGAGAAGGTCTGGAAAAAGACCATTTTCGCGTGCGGGCGGCCCAACCGCACGGGAAGATCGATTATCCTGTGCGGTCGGCTTAAGCAGCTCGCACGGAAAGATCCATTATCCCGTGCGGGCCGCTTAACCCGATCGCATGGGATAATCGATCTTCCTGTGCGGTCGCGTTAAGTCGACCGCACGGAAAAAAAATTCAAAAAAAAATAAAAACCCTAGCTATCCCGGCGGCGGTGGCGCGGATCCGGATATACTTCCCAAATAACACAAAATTAATTTCACATCATCACAATTTCACATATATACTTCCCAACTAATTTTTTGTACAATTAAATTTACAAATAAATTCAAATCACAAATTATAAAAAAAAATAATTTCATGGCCGGCGCCGGTGGCGATTGTGGTGTCGTCGTCGTCGGTGGCGGTTGGTGGAGGCGGTGGAGGCGGCGGCGGCCGTGGAGGAGGCGGTGGCGGTGGCGGTGGAGGTGGTGGTGGTGGTGGAGGTGGCAGTCGGTGGAGGCGGCTGTCGATGGAGGCGGCGATGCGCCGGCACACCCGAGAAGACTCCACCGGCGGCGGTGGTGGAGGCGACGGTGGAGGCCGGAGGCGGAAGAGGCCGGCGGCGGGGAGGCGGCGGTGGAGGCCGGAGGCGGAGGAGACCGGCGGCGGGGAGGGGGCGATGGAGGCCGGCGGCCGGGGAGGCCAGCGGCAGGGAGGTGGAGGCGGAGGAGGAGAGCCCTTGACGGCGGAGGCGGGATCTGGATTTCGTCGGGTGTTAAAAAATTTCGGAGCCCGCGCGCACCTATATAAGCGGTGATGATCATCGCGTGCGGGTGGCTTAACTGCCCGCACGGAAAGATTATGTTTCCGTGTGGGCGTCTTAAGAGGCCTGTACGGAAAGATAATCTTTCCGTGCGGGCCTCTTAAGATGCTCGCAAGGAAATCCAGTTCAGCCAAAATTGATCTGAATTATTAGGAGGTCAAAACCTATAAAATAAAATCTGAAAAAATTATATTAATTCATGATAAATAGATTAGTATTTGAATAAATTATTTCACCTATACATTTTTATGCGAGAAAATACACATATGAGATGTGTATCGATTTGGCCGATTAGGGTTTAGGAATAATCTCCAGTTTGACTGTTTTGACCCATTTATTTTTAAATATTCCATGAGTTTGCCTTCCTTTAAATATTCCTATTAGAAAAATACATTTTAAATACATATACCGCATCATTTAGAGGATTTTAAATGCTGGCACCGTCCCCCCTCCAATCTCTCTTTTCTCTCTCTAGTGTAGAGGAGAGAGGTGCAACTTTTTTATTTTTATTTTATTTTTTGAATATTTTTTTCACACATAGGAGCATGCAAAAACCAACCTCAAAAAATTTAAGCTTGAACGAACGAAATATGTGGTCCATAGAATTTTTCAAAGTTCTATCGAAATGGGTCCCGAAGCTTCTCACCTCAAAAACACAATCTTGCAAGCGGAATTTCGAAATTTTAATTTCGCTGAACCTGGCAAAGCAAGGGAGCAACGGATGTAACTTTTTCTGTAGATGTCCGTTGATATATTATATGTCTTATTTCGAATCCATATGAAAAAGATATGACTGTTTTATCGAAGGAAACTCGAGCTATGACTGTTTTGACGGCAGACTCAAAGATAAGCTTAGTGAATTGTTAAAAATAATTGGTGTAAGATAAAATCATGGAAAAATTCATGTGGATGCTACTCAATATTTTAGACTCACTGAAATTTTTGCATGATTTTATCTTTATATCTAGATCCCCAATTAAATTGGTCAAAGGAGTGAAAATCCAATATAATCCTAAACCCTAATCGGCAAAACTCGTACCTCATCCAAAAATGTATTAAATTATATGAAAGTGTATATGGAACATAATTTATTCAAATACTATCTTATTTATAATGAATTAATATAATTTTTCTAGAATTTATTTTATTAGTTTTGACCCCCTGAAAATTCAATCTAATTTCAGACAGGCCGATTTTCTTTATTTTGCTGAGAATAAAATATAAGGAATTTTTGTGTGCAACCAAGGAAAATGAAAACTAGGTGTTTTTATATATCTCCACAAAAATCCACTTTATTTTATCCAGCCCACAGAATAAATTATAGCATTATAAAGAAGAGGAGAAGGAAAATAAGTAGGGAAAATCCTGAAAATGTCCAGACCAATGTGTTCAACAGTACTGTCAAGCGGGCCCTTTCCGTGCGGACGGCTTAAGTGGACCACACGGGAAAATCTATTTTTCCGTGCGGTCCCTTAAGTGGGCCGCACGGAATAGTGCGGCATTATCCCGTGCGGTCCACTTAAGGGACCGTAGTTGGCGCAGAATTTTGACCCGTCCAGCAACCAAACGGGTTCCGCGTTACCACGGCGGCCTGGGAGATCTGCTTAACTCCAGTGCAGGTCCAAATGGCTTGCCTAGTCGTAAGTAGAGCGTGCCAGTTGATTTGATCTGCAATCAACAAGAAACAAGTAAACCAAGTCAGAAAACAATGACACATTGTCATAGCCCAGCCGATAGGGCAAAACTATATCGGCTGACTTAGAAAATAAGTAAAACATGAATCTAATCTTATCGGCCTTCACTGATATATAGATCTCAACTAATAATATCGGCCGATAAGGATAACAAAGGCAACTACACCAGCTAGTACTCTAGTGCAAACTTATACGAGCCAATCGGCCAATATAAACACGTCAACCATAAAGAAATCTTAAGATTACTTCACGATCAACACATTTATACTTATCGATCTGCACATATAAGTGGCAAACATATGCAAGAAACATAAAGCAATCACATATGTTAGATAAGACTGGCTAAAACCCCGGTACTATCCTTAATTACAACCGGAAACAAGCTTTGTGTTAGATCTCAAAACAGGACTAAGGTCGATGGCAACTCGAAGTGTGAATTGAGACTTAACACAAAGAAAATCAAGTCGTCGATTGCTTTTGGGGATGGCAGCTGCATTGAACAATCTGGCCAAGCATAAGAATTAAACCATCTTCGGCAATAAACCCTAAAGCGAGTAAACTGCTGGCAAGGCTTAATTAAGATACCTGTCAAAACTATTCAAGACATGATAATCGACGATCACATCATCGAGGCTTAACGTATCTAAAGCGACACGTTAGCCCCGACGATGCAGATCGTCGGGGACGAGTTCTTACCTCTGCTCCGAGGAAGCAAGAACTCGTCGAAGAAGACCTCTTGCGAGGGTTGGCGATGCGCCGAAAGTAGATTGATTTGATTGTGTGATTGATTGAGAGAGTTTACATGTACAAACTATCGGGATATTTATACCCGAGGTTACAACAGAACCCTTGTAGGGCACGATCTTATCTACAACTAACAAACAAGTCCTTGCGGCAGACTTAAGCCACAGATTAGATCTACACTACTTAATTTACAAGATACAATTGCCTAAAACCGAGCTTTATCTCTATTTGGCAACTTCCTTGAAGCTTACTTCGAGCCCAGACCAAGCCCACGTTGACACTGTCAACTCACAACCCGTATCGGCCCACGACCAAACCAAATCCGTATCGGCCGATACGCTCTTTATAGCAACACCTCCCCAGTCCGATACGGTTACCGGGTCCGATACGAAGCCTGGTCCGACTCCAACTCAATCCTTCCTCTCTGCTTCGGTTTCCTCTTTTCTTTCCGAGTCGATTACCAAAATCCGTCGTTAACACATGCCCCCCAATTCCGCTTCATTATATAATGTGGCGGAATTAGCTCCAAGGAACTCATCGACTTCTTTGCTAGGTCTAATCTGAAAACCGCACAGATCCAGATTCGAACCCTTTCGCCGCCGATTCAACAAACTCCTCGTGTTCTTCAACTCCGGCGACCGCTCGGTACTCCATCGACATCGACCCCTTCCGCAGCGATCCCTTCTTCAACAACAATGGCTTCCGCCCCATTCTACGCCTCTGAGATCCCCGCGGTAAGTCGACTCGTTCAACCCTGCATTATAACTTTCCCCGTCAATTTCTCCAAGTTAGGGTTTTACTCTCTGTCCCCCCCAGGCCTTATATTTTCATCGTCGTTCTCACGATTTAGGTCTTCAAAAACCAAATCTTGATCCCCACCGACGATAAATCCCATCGCTTTCTCCTGGGCCCCATGGGCGACTGCGACCCAACCTGGCTAATCAACGCCGAAACAGACAGAATCCCTTTCAGGCAAGCCAAGCCCACTGTCTCGGCGTGGAAGCACACCTTCAGGTCATGGCCATCAAAGCTAAACGGATACAGGACCTGGCACAAAAGGATTGCTGCCGTCAAACAAGTCCACTGGGACGAGATTGGAATCGGCCAATGCATAACTCTGTCCCTGGCCGATACCAAGAAAAATGAGCCACTAATGTCAGCTGCCAGCTACTTCTGGTCAAGTACCTTGAACGCCTTCATGTTCAAGCAAGGTCCGATGACCCCAACCCTCATAGATATCAAGGTACTCACAGGACTAGACATCGACTCTGAGATTAATCCTTTCAGCCTCCTGATAAACAGCAGCCACAAACTGAAAACCAAGAAAATTGGAGGCTGGTCTGGGTACATCTCTGAGCACATGGAACAAGGATCGGTCTCAGAGCGAGAACATGTAGCGTTCCTGACATTATGGTTGGAAAGATTCGTCTTCTGCGGATCGACCTGTGGCCCCACAACAAACTGTCAGCACCTGGCTCAGGCCCTGGTCAGCAAAAAACAAATACCCCTCGGCCGATACCTCTTAGGAGCTGTATATCGGCTACTCCACATTGCCACACAAGACTTGATGCTGAAACAAACCGTGGCACACGGGGGACCATGGTGGTTCATCCAACTGTGGCTAACAATTCACACCAACACCATGGTTGATCGGCCACCTCTATCGGACTCGCGCTTCCCATCGAAGTATGCCGATCACGAAGATCCCAGAAGCAGACGATGCATGTCTTATGGAGAAGCAGCCTCCGTCTACCCTGGCGCAGATCAATCGGCCGATGACATGGCTACATGGTTCATCCGTTTCTTCACCGGCCCTCCATCAGCCAAGATGGACATGTTTATCTATACATCGGACCAAGACTATGAGCTCCCAGATGATCTGCAACTGAGCTTGGTAAACGATGACATGGAGTCCAGAGAGGTGTTTATGATCGGCCTCACTCCATGCCTGCTCCCGGTAGGCATTTTTCAGGGAAGGAGCACCAGCCTGTCCTATGAATTTTATAACCCAATGACAGCTGCTAGGCAATGCGGGCTCGGGCAACTTCCCATCAGTTTATACCTTCATAAACTCCTGGAGAGCAGAGGCACAGTCTCATCGGCTCTAGTTATGAGCAAGGCGATGGAAATCGAGCTCCCAAATCTTGGTGACTGTGATCGGCTGCACCTGAATACCTTTGTCCACATCAATTTCCAAACCTGGTGGCAAGAGTGGGCCGCTCATATTTTCCACCAATCGGCCAGGTTCTATGTAACAGAGCTTATCCAAGGCATCAGTCCCCAAGTACCAGATGAGCCGATTCCTTCTGTGAGCAACAGTGGACAGAAGATTTTCTATGCTCAAGCCATAGCTCCATCGGGGTCAACCATCCTGGAGTCCATCATCGGCCTCACTGCCCCAAAGATACCATCACTGCTCCAGGGGCCGATGATCAAGGAAAACCCCAAGAGGAAAGCGCCATTTAAAGGCAAAGCCCAAAAATCCAGCAAAAAAGCCAAAATTGACGACCAAGAAGATCTCGAAGAGCTGGATCCCTCCATAGAAGAGTTTCTCAAAGAACAAGTAATGGAGGAAGAAGTCGATGCAGCTGCTGCCGATACATATGAAGAAAACACATCGGCTGAAGCTATCAAGGAAACATCAGCCGAAACCACTGAGATCCCACCGGCCGATGACCAAAGTGATGCCCCCCAACCGAAAAAGACCAAACATGCAATCCGCAAGGTAAACACAATTTCTTCTCCGTGCTCACATAACCCCTTCCTATTGCTTGGCTTTAATTTGATATCCTTTTCAGGCTGTGGCATCATCTATACTGAAGGAAAGAACTCAATCGGCCCCTCTGCCAAGGACTAAGAAAGCAACCCTACAACGGCGTGAGCGGGCTAAAGCACGATTGAGGACTCCGTCTCCTTCTCCAGCACCCTCTCCGGTCGCCTCGGTAAGAGTTGATTTATATATTATCATGCTAATCTCACAACCCTACTTACCAATCCCTTGCTTTTCAGCCTAGGGCCCCAGCACCTTCGCCACATCGGCCAACCCCATCGCCTACTGCCTCAACACAGCAAAGGGAGGCCGATGCAAACACCACCGATACTCCAACTCAGGTAATGAGACCTAGCCCGATCCCCTTTCGTCAGCTCCCATTTGACAAGACTGACCTTGACCTATGTTGCTGTTTACAGAGCCTAGCCGATATGTTTTCATTTGACATCGGCCAGTTTCTTGATGACGAGGACAAGGAACTGCCCAGCACCGCCAAGGCGCCGATCTCTGACGAATTAAAGAACCGACTGTCCGATATTGGGAATCGGCTAGAAGCCTCGCTGGAGTGTTTGGTAGAGGATTGCTCCTCCATCAGAGCCAGGGTACAAGAAATCCAAAACGAACTGCCCGAAGACCTGATGGAGATCCTCACACCGGCCATCTTCCTGGAACAATACCGATTCAAGCTTTTCAAAGCAAAAGAAAGACTCGCAGAGCGACGAGAGCGCGAACAACTGGAATCGGCCCTGACCGCTAGCAAAGCTCAAGTTAACGCCGATAAGACCAAGTTGGACGAGCTAGCGGTGGAGCCGATTGTATTGAAAAATAGACTTGAAGAACTCCGTTGCCTCGAGGCAGAGCTAGAATCGAAGCTGGCCACTACACGCCGAGAAATCCAAGAAGTCGAAGCCGGAATAGCTGCATCACCCAAGGCCATAGAAGATCAGACGGCAAAGCTCAAGGCATCGGCCAAGTACCTCGCGACCCTAAGCAAATCACTGAAACCGATCCCAGGGACGATGGCCGATGATGCCCAGGCTATTGAAGACGTTGAGCAGATTCGCCGTAAAGCCATTGCTGCTATTGCGGACTTCATAGGGTGATGTAGCATATTTTATTTTTATAATGTATAAACATACACCTTATCGGCCATGCAGCCGAATTTGTCTTGAAAATTCCAGCCTAATCATTGCTTCTGAAATCCTCTGAGTTCAATCTCACTCTGATGAATTGTATCTTAAAAAAAAAAACCTGTGCATGTATATATCTTTGATATGAACAATCTCATTATAAACAATCTCATCGGCCAGAAAGCCGAAGTCAATTGCCAACTGAAAAATCCAATGCGAGAACTCCTGTATATATATATGCCCCCCAAATTTTGGAAGATGAGGGCTCATATTCTGAAATTTTGAACTAAGGGCGATAGTATATACCGGCCATCTAAAGACGATGCTTAATTACATCGGCTGTAATCATAAATCGGCTAGAGGGCCGATCATGAGTCAATCCAGATACTGGGATAATATTGTTTCAAGTATTTGCCATTGAGAGCTCGTCCATAAATCTCGCCATCTAATCCCTTGAGCAGATAGGCATTGTGAGGAACACATCGATGAATTCGAAAGGGGCCTTCCCAATTAGGTGACCACTTGCCGAATTTATTATCTCTGGAACCAATCGGCATTATTAATTTCCATACAAGGTCTCCTTCCTCAAACGACTTGGCAACGACCTTTTTATTATAATGACGGGCTACTCTATCTTTATCACGCTTGATTTTCTCTAAGGCCCGTAATCGAACATGTGCCAAATCATCCAATTCATCAACCATAAGATTATGGTACTCATCGGCTGTCAAGTCGTCTTGCAAAGCAATCCTTCTTGAGCCGATGGCGGTTTCCCACGGCAGTACAGCTTCATGCCCGTAGACCAGCTGATAGGGAGGCACTTGGATTGCACCATGGCAAGCCATCCGATACGCCCAAAGGGCATCGGCCAGCGTTGTATGCCATTGCCTCGGCTGTTCGTCAATTTTCCTCTTGATTAATTTGATTAAAGACTTATTAGAAGCCTCTGCCTGCCCATTAGCTTGCGCGTAGTAAGGAGAAGAATTGAGTAATCTGATGCCCATGCTGTCAGCAAATCGGACGAACTCATCGGACACGAAGATTGATCCCTGATCGGTAGTTATTGTCTGAGGTAACCCAAACCGATATATGATGTGCTCCTTGACGAACTGAATAGCGTCTTTGGAATCAACCTTCTTAAGGGGAACGGCCTCAACCCACTTTGTGAAGTAATCTGTAGCCACTAATATATACTTGTGTCCCTTACTTGATGGTGGGTTAATCTGGCCGATCATATCTATTCCCCATCCACGAAACGGCCACGGCTTTATGATTGGATGCATAGCCGATGCCGGTGCTCTCTGAATTGCTCCAAATTTCTGACAATCCTGACATCCTTTATAATACTTGAAGCAATCCTCTAGCATGGTTGGCCAAAAATATCCGACGCGCTTCATCAGCCATTTCATTTTATGGGCCGATTGATGGGTGCCGCAAATCCCTTCATGTACTTCGCTCATAACGGTTTTAGCCTCCTCAGGACCTAGGCATTTGAGTAGGACACCATCAATCGTCCGATAATATAGGTTATCGTCCAATAAGACATAGTGTAAAACTTTATATTTCATTCTGCGTGACGCCGATTGGGAAGGATTTCTCAAATACTCAATGATATCAAACCTCCAGTCATCGGCGTGCACGAGAGCAATCTGAATCGGAACGTCTTTAGCCATCGGCCTGTATCCCGATGCCCCCTGAGCTAAATCATTGGCTTCGAAATTCTGCTTCCTGGGTATATGCCTCATCGTTACGATCCGGAAACCGTGTAATAACTCTTTGCACTCCTCATTGTAGACTTTGAGAATATCGTCTCTGCACTCATACTCCCCAGAAAGTTGACTAATTACTAGCTGTGAATCACCAATGATTTCCACGGCATCGGCCTCGACTTCTTGTAATAACTGCAAGCCTTTAAGCACCGCTTCATATTCTGCTTGATTGTTGGTATAGTAAGGCTTGATAGTGAAAGCGAACTCAAAACTTGCCCCCCGAGGGGATATGATGACTAGGCCGATACCGCAACCGTGTCTGCAGACGGATCCATCGAAATATAATGTCCATGGCACAATGTCTGCATATGCGACTGAGTCATCTCTATGTTGAACGATGAAATCGGCCAGGGCTTGTCCTTTGATCGCTTTGGCCGATTCATATCGAAGATCAAACTCTGTTAAAGCAAAGATCCACTTCCCGACTCGTCCTTTCAACACAGGGGCCGATAACATGTATTTCATCACATCGGCCTTGCTCACCACGATGCACTCGTTGGAAAGCAGGTAATGCCTCAATTTAGTACATGAAAAATATAAACAAAGGCATAATTTCTCCACCGGCGTGTACCTTGTCTCAGCGTCTAACATTCTCCTGCTGAGATAAAAAATAGCTCTTTCCTTGCCGTTAACATCTTGAACCAAGACTGAGCCGATGGATTTCTCATCGGCTGACAAGTACAATTTGAATGGGACTCCTTTTTGTGGAGGAATTAAGACCGGCGGAGAAGTTAAATATTCTTTGATATCGTCTAGCGCTTTCTGTTGCTTGTCACCCCATATGAATTCTTCGTCGTCCTTTATTTTCAACAGTGGAGTGAATGGCTCTATACGGCCCGACAGATTTGATATAAAACGCCGGACGAAGTTGATCTTGCCAAGCAGAGATTGTAACTTGGTCTTGTTTTCTGGAGGCTTGATTTTCTTGATGGCATCGATGTTCTTCTGTGTGATTTCAATCCCCCTTTCATGGACCAAGAAACCCAAAAACTGACCGGCCGATACGCCAAAGGCACATTTGTTAGGGTTCAACTTCAAACCATATTTCCTTGCCCTTTCTAGTACCTTGCGTAAGTCGGCCAAGTGCATATCATGTTCTCTTGACTTTACGACGACATCGTCTATATAAACTTCAATCAGAGAGCCAATAAGATCATGAAAAATGTAATTCATAGCCCTCTGATACGTAGCTCCAGCATTCTTCAAACCAAATGTCATGACGACCCATTCATATAGGCCGATTGCCCCTGGGCACCTGAAGGCTGTCTTATGAATGTCCTCTTTAGCCATAAAGATCTGGTTGTAACCCGCGTTTCCGTCCATGAAACTAATGATCTTATGCCCAGAAGCAGCGTCGACTAGCAAATCGGCCAACGGCATAGGGTACTCGTCTTTGGGCGTCGCCTTATTTAGATCTCTGAAATCGACGCATACCCTTAGCTTGCCGTTCTTTTTCAATACCGGAACTATGTTGGAGACCCACTCCGCGTATCGGCAGGGCCTGATAAAGTTGGCGTCGTAAAGTCTTGTGATCTCTGCTTTTATGGCTTCGTGCATATCGGCCTTAAACCTCCGAGGAGCTTGCTTAAAAGGCCGATAGCCTTGTTTGATTGGTAGCCGATGTTCTACAATCGATCGGCTTAATCCTGGCATCTCATGGTATTCCCATGCAAAACAATCTCTGAATTCTTTCAAAAGATCTATCAAATTATTCTTGTATTCCTTTGGCAAATTAGCGCTTACATACGTCGGCCTAGGCCTATCACCTATTCCTATATCAATTTCTTCCAATTCATCGGCCGACGTAAAACCTTGTCCCAACTTGCCGTCTAACTCATCCACCGCGTCATCTGTGTAGGGGTCATTGTCAACGGCGGATGGTGCATCTTCGCTAAAGTAACCGCTTGTCTTGGTCTTCAATTGTCTCGATGTCGCAGTCGGTTACCTTGAGGAAATCGGCGTCCCAGACTCGCCCGGACAAGCAGTCGATTCCCTCCATCTCCCAAACTGCGAGATCGGCATTGGCGACATGTACTGACCGATCGGCCTGCACGATCTCGACTTGGTCCCCTTGCCATTGCATGAGGCATTGGTGCATTGTTGAAGGGACACAGCAATTTGCATGGATCCAATCTCGTCCCAACAACAAGCTGTAGGAACCCTTTCCATCGAAGACGAAGAAGGTGGTGGGAATTGTTTTGCTGCCCACGGTGAGTTCCACGTTCAGGACCCCCTTCGCCTCGGATGCGTTGCCACCGAAGTCCTTTAATACCATATTTGTCTTGATAAGATCTTCAGGTACTTTTCCAAGCTTCCTGAAGGTTGGGTATGGCATTAAATTGACCGCTGCGCCACCATCGACCAGCATCTTCGTCATCGGCCGCCCGTTGATGAATCCTTTGATGTACAACGGCCGTAAATGTCTGTAGCTGGCGTCAACTGGCTTGTCGAAGATGGCTTGGTCTGGTGACAACCGTAGCCTGGCTGAACCTTGTTCATCATCGGCCATCGCTTCATCGGCCGCCTGCACACTGTATTCTGCTGGCAATATAAACACCATGTTAACAGGCGCCGATGCCATTTTTTTACCTTTTGAAGCTGAGTAGCTCTGAGCTGTATTGGAGGTGCCCTCATCGGCCTTGGCCACCGTGGATTTTATCCTCCACTCTTTTTTGGTCTTGGTTGGCCGATGGGGTATTTCAGCTTGTTGCTCTTGGATTTGCTCTTTCCTCCTTAACCTCTGAACCCGCCGCTTTTGTGTCTTGGTGAATACATCGCTTGGGCACCATTGGGGGTTCTGGACTTGCTCCTCATCTTCATCGTGTTGATCTCGGTGCATCGGCCCTAGCCTTTCATGCACAGATTTCCGTTGCTTGGCCGGCCGATGCGTTTGTCTGCTTGAGCTGCCCTGATAAGAATCTTCTGCACCACTGCATGCAGGGCACTCCTGGATAGATGGCAACCTCATCCCTTCATTCCAGCAGAAGCGAAAAAACTCGCACTCCCAGTGTGGGTCGTAGGAGTTGTCTTGATCGGCTTGGTCTTGAGCTTGTTCCTCCCGCCTCCGCTGATATTTTCTGATCAGGCCCTCAGAGGTCTGATGAGGCCGCTTGCCAGTCCGATGGCCACCGCCATCGGCCCTGTCCGCCCGCACCATGTTGACTGGGAACGGGTGGCCTTCAATCTTCATCGGCCGCTTGGCATCATCGATTTTAATTCTGCCCTGCTCGATGGCCGATTGAATTTGTTGCCGGAAGATCTTGCATTCATTTGTATGGTGTGAATAGGAATTGTGCCACTTGCAATATCTCCTTTTCTTGATGTCTTCGGCCGATGGCAATACGTGACCTACTGGCAGTTGGATCTGCTTTTCTTGCAACAGCAGGTCAAATATCTTATCGGCCTTGTTGATGTCGAAATCATATTTATCTTCTTTATCTCCTTTCTTGGCCCACTGGCAAGTTGTTGATTTCCTCATCCGGGCCCACTCGGCTAGGTCGACATCACCGTCTTCATCGTCGTCATCGTCGGAGGCGTACTGATAAACAGTGTTAATCTTTTTCGCGAACTTCTTTGCCTCCTGGAATCGCTGCTCGTGGGCCGATACTCGTTGTGCCAGCTGAGCGAGGCTGTCAAATTCCTGCGAGGAGAACCTCTCGCGTATCGGCCCTAGCAATCCCTGAAATGCCAAATCGGCCAACTGGGAATCGGTCAGACTGAGGCTATAACATCTGTTCCGTATGTCTCTGAACCTTTGTATGTACTCAGGGACCGATTCATCCACTCGTTGCCTGATGGCAGTCAGATCTGACAGTTTCATCTCTTGTACGCCATTGTAGAAATATCTATGAAACTGTTTCTCCAGATCTATCCATCCTCTGATGGAATTGCAGGGCAAGGAAGAAAACCATGTGAATGCAGACCCTGATAAGGACAGAGGGAAAAACCTCACCCTCAACGCCTCGATAGCCGATGCCTCCCCGCACTGTGCTAAGAATCGGCTGACATGCTCATATGTCGAGATGTTGTCTTGTCCCGAGAACTTGGAGAAATCCGGGATCTTGTATCGGCCCGGCAATGGTACCCTGTCAAATTCCTCGGGATACGGGTGCCGATACACTGTAGAGTTCTCTTTGGGCTTCAAGCCGAATTGATCTCGCATCACTTCGGCTATCATGTCAGCCCAGTATCCTGCGGGCCGATGCGGGAGGTCCTGCTGGTAGGATTGTTGGAGGCCCTCTGCTTGATAGTGCCTGGGGGAGTACGGTTGATAGTGGTGATCCAGGTTCTGCGCGCCGTACTGCCCTGCGGTGTACTGCTGATAGCCTTGCGACACGTTGTACGCAGCTGGCTGCGGAGGGTTGCTAGGCATGGGGATGTGAGGCTGTCCAGCCGATGGCGGGTTGACAGGAACTTGCTGCATCGGCTCGATCACTGGTTGCTTCCCCTTCGTCCATTGCGCATATTGCTCCTCTGTGATGTGCTGAGGGCTTCCTCCCGCCTGCTTGGTGAGGACCAGCGGCAGGGTTGTTGTTGGTTGCGCCGATGGAGGTGGCATCGGCGCTGTCGGCTGAGCCGTGCTCAGGTCGTTCCTCAAGGTCCGATAGGCATGGAACTTATTTTCTGGCAGGTAAATCGGGCCTTGAGGCTTGTACTGATGGATTGAACCATCTAGGATCGACTTGACCGTATTGGTCAACGTGTTCACCAGGATCCCCGACTAGTTGACTAGCGCAGAGTGAATTGCGGAGTCGATTCGGTCTTGCAACGTCGACGCAACGTTATCTTCGGTCTTGACGGTGTGGTCGTGTGCTGCCGCCGACGTACCAGCTCCATCTCCAGGACTCGGCATTATCACCTTGGACTTTTGAATCAGGGTGCCTTGCCGGGTCCTAGAATATGTCTGCAGATACATATTCTGGAATTGCTCGACCAGCTTCTCCATCTCGGCTTTCTGCTCTGCGTTGAGCTGGTCGGCGGTCACGGGAATGACGTTCTCCTCGATGATCTCGGCCTGCTTCGACATCTCGAGGTGTTCTTGTTGCTGGTGAGAAGCTTGTGTTCTTGTGGTCCCACCAGGCGTGCCAAAAGCGTGTTGGCGCAGAATTTCGACCCGTCCAGCAACCAAACGGGTTCCGCGTTACCACGGCGGTCTAGGAGATCTGCTTAACTCCAGTGCAGGTCCAAATGGCTTGCCTAGTCGTAAGTAGAGCGTGCCAGTTGATTTGATCTGCAATCAACAAGAAACAAGTAAACCAAGTCAGAAAACAACGGTCGATCGGTCAACAGACCGATGACACATTGTCATAGCCCAGCCGATAGGGCAAAGCTATATCGGCTCACTTAGAAAATAAGTAAAACATGAATCTAATCTTATCGGCCTTCACTGATATATAGATCTCAACTAATAATATCGGCCGATAAGGATAACAAAGGCAACTACACCAGCTAGTACTCTAGTGCAAACTTATACGAGCCAATCGGCCAATATAAACACGTCAACCATAAAGAAATCTTAAGATTACTTTACGATCAACACATTTATATTTATCGATCTGCACATATAAGTGGCAAACATATGCAAGAAACATAAAGCAATCACATATGTTAGATAAGATCGGCTAAAACCCCGGCACTATCCTTAATTACAACCGGAAACAGGCTTTGTGTTAGATCTCAAAACAGGACTAAGGTCGATGGCAACTCGAAGTGTGAATTGAGACTTAACGCAAAGAAAATCAAGTCGTCGATTGCTTTTGGGGATGGCAGCTGCATTGAACAATCTGGCCAAGCATAAGAATTAAACCATCGTCGGCAATAAACCCTAAAGCGAGTAAACTGCTGGCAAGGCTTAATTAAGATACCTGTCAAAACTATTCAAGACATGATAATCGACGATCACATCATCGAGGCTTAACGTGTCTAAAGCGACACGTTAGCCCCGACGATGCAGATCGTCGGGGACGAGTCCTTACCTCTGCTCTGAGGAAGCAAGAACTCGTCGGAGAAGACCTCTTGCGAGGGTTGGCGATGCGCCGAAAGTAGATTGATTTGATTGTGTGATTGATTGAGATATTTTACATGTACAAACTATCGGGATATTTATACCCGAGGTTACAACAGAACCCTTGTAGGGCACGATCTTATCTACAACTAACAAACAAGTCCTTGCGGCAGACTTAAGCCACAGATTAAATCTACACTACTTAATTTACAAGATACAATTGCCTAAAACCGAGCTTTATCTCTATTTGGCAACTTCCTTGAAGCTTACTTCGAGCCCAGACCAAGCCCACGTTGACACTGTCAACTCACAACCCGTATCGGCCCACGACCAAACCAAATCCGTATCGGCCGATACGCTCTTTACAGCAACACCTCCCCAGTCCGATACGGTTACCGGGTCCGATACAAAGCCTGGTCCGACTCCAACTCAATCCTTCCTCTCTGCTTCGGTTTCCTCTTTTCTTTTCGAGTCGATTACCAAAATCCGTCGTTAACAACAGGAAAATGAATTTTCCCGTGCGGTGCCTTAAGTGGACCGCACGGGATAATGCCGCATCGGTTTTTTCAGGCGCAGCCACTTTTGGCCCGTCTAGAATTTATCGGAGGCTTCGTCCAGAAAAATCGTTTTTGTAGTAGGGGCCTTTTTCAATTAACGCTGGGTCATTTGTAAGTTGTTGGGAGAGGACTCCACAGCCTGTGCTCTGTGCTCAATCCGCATCATGGGACACGATGGTTGGCTCTCTATCCTAAAACATGAGAGCTAGCAGAGAGCTAACGATCAATATAACACACTTCTCTCTTTAGCCATGCACTGCTACTGAACAAGTAGGAATTATGCATGACCAACAACAGCTGAGTTATACCGAGGAATCCCTCTAGCTGATAATTAACGGTGGTGGTGCTTTGGCTAAGTCCAGGAAAAAGAATCGCATCCTGATGAACTGATTTACTTTTTTACGAAGGAGAAAAATAGAATCTTCAGTTCTTATAACACACAATCACATCATTGTGATGATAAAATATAGTTGTTTTAGGTGACCATAATTATCATCGAAAGCTTGTTGGAGCCATTGAAAATAAGCCCCGGCCTGTTCTAGCCAAATTAGTGGAGGCGAAAAAGGAGAACTTGAAAAGAATGAAATAAAAAGGTCCTAAAACATACTACTTCCGTCTCACTATAGATGTCATATATGTCGTTCTATGATATTTAGTGAAGACTAAGGTTTAGCAAGAAAATGACCATAGTGCATCCCATTAAATGAATTAAATGATGTAGGGTTGAAAATGAGAGGGTAGTTAGAGGTAGGATGGAGAAAATTTGGAATTGCAGGTGATTGTTATGACAAAAGGTACTATAAAGTGGCTTTTTGAATAACTTGAATCCTAAAATGATAACTATTTTAGAATGGATATGATGGAGTATAAAACACATTGGCATGGATTGAAAAGAAAAGATAGGTCATTCTAATTTGGGGGCCCATACCATCACCTACCTGCCGTTGCCTAATATGTGTGTCTGCCATACCAAATTGAAGACTTTGGTTGAATTCTTACATAGAGAGTCAATGCACTCAGATGCACGTGACATTTAGGCTTAGTTCGTTAGTACTATTTCACAGTGCGTTTTTGGTGTTGATCAGACGGGCACTGTTCATCTACTGTTTGGGACTGTAGCAGCACGAGCTCCGTTGCCTTTCGCCGTCAGCGCCGTTTTCCTGCCGACAAAAACCGTCAGCCCGCGCGCAACATCGTCGGTCCGGCGTGGTAGCTGCTCTGGGCAGCCGGTGGACCCACAAAACAAAGATGTAATTTGCTATGCGCACATGCCGGATAGTAATTTGTATGAAGGTGATGTTGCTGTGTACAACAGGAGCAAGATCAGGAAACCATGTGATTAGCAAGGAACAAAAATATTTCTGTTTTTTCGTACGAATGTATTTTTAATAATATTTGAAGATCAATTCCAACAGGTTGAAAAGACAAGATTTTTACAGTCAGCCAAAATAAAACGAGCCAAACAATTTTGAAGAGATGGTCAACCATAGTTTCAGAGGAAAAGGAGTGCACGAAATTTATGCGAAACTACTGATTTAAATTTGTACATACATCGGTGCGTATATAACATCCACAGCACATAATTGACGCGTATCTGTAATATTGCGAGTAACATGACAAAAGTAAAACGTAGTTACGAAGAAAAGTCCAAATTTGTAGATAGCTCGGCAATAACTTGAAAACTGCATAAATAATAATTAAATACAATACATATTATTATTCATAATACTAGGATTAGTGCTGAAAAAACAATCTACAAACCTCTATAGGTAAAAACCATACAATATGTTCAACATAAATATGAACTGGCAGAAGCAGCATTTCGGATGACTATTGGTAACGATAGTAGACCTCACCGGCAATGCAATCACGCAAGCTGCTCATAGCATACTCACTATTTGTTGCGTAATACATATGATCAAAAGATGCGTGCTGCGGGGGCACGGGATAGCCGTTGTAAAGAGGATTATTTTGACCATAGTTCGGATCCCTACTATCCAACCTGAAATTTTGCGCAGAGCAAAAGTAGCATGTATAATGCGTGTGGGAATACGTTCATCTCGGTAGTACGACATTTCTTTCAGGATTTTCCACTGTTTTTTTACGATGCCGAATGTTCTTTCAACAATACCTCGCAATGAGGAATGTCGATGGTTAAAATGTCTCTTCTCGTCCCTCCGGTGGTGGCGCTCCTTCTCTACCAAGTTGATCCCTGTGGTATCGGACATGTGGGTACGGTGCAAGAAATCCCATCCTACTAGGAAATCTAGAGTTGACAAGTAGATACCCTCCTGCATGACAGTTGATAAATCATTAGTTTGCATTATAGGTCAAGATTGATATGTACTAACATATGCCTTTCAAAAAAGTTAGCGCAAAAATTAACTCACCAAACGGTACCCGTGGAAAATTATCAGGGTAATATTGCACAACCGCGTTCAGGATCATTTGGTTGTGAATTGATCCTGGCCATTCAGCATCGCAGAAAATAATTCTCCCCTCGTGATCACAAATGACAAGAACATTTTTCATCGTCACGTGATGCTGGTTTCAGTGTTGAATAGACATGGCTGCAGAAGTCACGACAGACACATGCGTGCCGTCAATAGCACCCACTGATTGGTAAAAGGGTTTGAACCAATCTTCGTTTACAAGCATTGGGTTAGGTTCTGTGAAGTTGGGATCCACAGGTTTCAAAATATTCGCTGCCAGGTCGTTCATAGCCATCAAAACTTGGTGGAAGTAAATAGACACTGTTGAGCTAGAGCGGACCCACCGGTTGTTGGCGTCTCTATTGGAACGATTTCTGCCCATAATGTACAAGAAAATCCCAAGTTTTTCCAGTGCACATACCTCGGCTGTTCCATCGAGGCCGTCTACGAACTGATTAGGAGGTCATGTAAACTGTGTATTCGTTCTGCAGTTAACCGGAACATTGCTCGACATTGGTTTCAATTGCCCATTGTTTCTACCATCCAACTAATGCCGGTTTGAACCGGTATTCTTCTTGCTGCTCTCTCATTTATTTCCAGAGTAGCAGCTAGTATGTCGATGATGGCATCGTCCTCGTCACTGCTAGAGTGTCCTCCTATCTAGTTCAATCCACCAACGCCTGTACTCATAGCCGAATTCCTTCAACATTTGACAACCCGAGAAAGACAAGCATTGTCATACTTTTATGCATCGAATTTAGTAATTGAAAAAAGGAACAGTTTTGCTGTGAAATCAGTAATGCAATTGAACGGGCAGAAGCAGCATTTCGGATGACAATAATGCAATTGAAGAAAATATGCAACACAAAAACCACCGTCGGCAGCAATGTAGTGCATGAAATTTCACTCACACAACTGTACTGCAAACATGTAAATGAAATGTTAATCCACAAATGTTGTATAAACTTAGCAGCTCGTAGCAAATGTTAGCACGCGAAAAGTAATAAACATAAGGTTCATTTCTAGAACAACACACTACATAAGGGACGAAGCAACTCAGCTACAAGGTAAATAATACACCGAATGGCACAACATCAAGCTATTGCGTGGCACTAGAGGAGGAGTCGCCACCCTTTCCACCGGTAGAGATGTATTCCAGCCGTGTTGCTTCGTTCGGGAGCCGAACAAAGCAGAAGCAGTGGTGGGGATCGTGGAATAGCCGATAAGCTGCATACCAAACTGGACCTCCAATATGATGGCCATCATTTTCCACCAACTGCAAGCAAGCCTCAACACCTGTAGGCTTAGCTGCAGCTGCCTCCCTTGCACAGCTCTCCATCGACTCCATTCGCAGGGCTACAAGCCTTTCAAGTGCCTGGCCAGTGGAGTCGCTGCGGGACTTCTTCGAAGACCCCCATGAGGCACCACTCTCCGTTGCTTGCCTTTTTCCCTTACCCCTATCTGCACTCGGTGGTGGTATTGCGGATGGTGCTAGCGGTCTATAAGTGGCAGTGAGCTGCGTAACGTCGATGGTCTGCCACTGTACTACTCCTTGCGGTGCGGCTTGGGCAGCCCCCGCGACGTCAGATTGGTTGCCGACAACCGTGCGCCCGCCGAAGACCGCGTGGTGAAGGTCAATGTGCTTGAGAGGATCATTTCTGAAGACGATCACACCTTTCTTCAACTGTGAAAGTCATTTCAGTAATGAAAATATTTGGACACATAGAAATGAGTCTGAATATCACAGTGTTCATAATTTTCTAAAAGGATGCATGAAAACTGAATCGAACTCTTTCCAAATTTGCGTTCACATCGTTTTCCTTAGCGTACCACAGTGCTAACTGAATGTTATCAGGGATGTAATATTTACCAAGTACTTACACTCATCATTGTATTTAGCATGATTCATAATACTATTGCTGCTGTCACATAGGCCAACATCGTGCTGCATCTACTACCACATATAGCCATACAAATGATTGCAAAAACAGGGAATTTGGTAATATTTGTTGCGCATTTATATACTACTTTAATTTATTCTAACACTTGCAAGTATGCTTAGGTGTCCAGTACAAAGTTATGAAGAAAACAGTTCTAAATTTGGTGTGCATACTCTCTGTGTGTATATATGTATCTATCTCTCTATCTAAAACACAGCAAAAGCTTTTCATGGAGCAATGAAATTTCAGGATATATTACATCTGGAATTGTGAACCATGCAACAATAGTAGTAAAACAGCCTCCTCTTGCTGTGAATCCCACCCATGTAGTGCGATTGTGCGAATACGCATAGTGATATTCTCTTAAGGGTGATCTGTGAAGCATAAAACTAGCCATTTACATGTTGCAAGTTGCACTAGAAATACAATAATCAATTGCAGACACAACGACAATGTTAAAGTAGGTGATCAAGGTTATTATTAACATGCTTGCAAATATGGTCGGCGCTTGTCTGTGGTTTACTGATTTCTGTGAGCATGTGCAAAGCTGCAGACGTACTACATGTGGACAATTTTGGTCTCAAATTGTGCAGTAGTCGCACTTATATGTAAATGGGAACATAACTAGTTGACAATAGGAAGGACTCACTTATGTGGATGCACAATTACAACAAGATTATCAACGAAAGTATTGTACTGTGAATCTCTGAAACATATGTTGATTGCAGTTCATAACATGTAAGGCCACAAATATGGATTACAAAATTAAATTGTGCCTGTAATGACATACCCCATTTTTGCTTTTCCACCACGAATTATCAGTGACAATGGCTGAAGTAACCGGATCACGACCAAGGCCAGTAGCCTGCGATTCGAGCCACACCCACATGTGGAACTGTTTATTACAGTCACGCCAAATGTACTGCAATTGACCTCGATTCACCACCTTCCTGCATTTCTGAAACATTTTCTGCTCCAAGTTGTCCCATGCCTTGTTCTTGGGGGTGTTGGAGGTGATGTTGTAAGTAGCAATCTCCTCCAAGCAACTCTCAAGAAACACACGGACCTTCATATCGGTCCAGTGGTGACGCCCTTCCGACATCTACTATGGCCAAGTCAAGCAACAATGAATCAGAAAATTCGTGTATGGAAATTGTGGTAATACCTTTGTTGCGTCCTCGTCGCGGATGACGTCCCAATCAATTGAACGACCGACGGTGGTAGGGCTCACTCGGCACACGAACTCGACGATGGCTTTCGGAGACTTGGTGCAGACCTTGCATAGGGCGTGGGCGATATGCAGCATGTCGTCGGAGGTGACAGACTCGGAGGAACCCTCACCGGACTCCAGATCAGTGGCCCGAATAGAGGTCGACACCGCTGGAGGGGATTGAACAATGGCCCCCTCCAATGCAGTCCACAAGAGCTCAAGCTCTCTCTTCTGCTTCTTCCCCCTCGTGTCCATCGGACGAAGCACGGGCTCAGCCTCAAATAGAGGTAGCGAAATAACTCCGCTAGCTTTGCCACCTTGATGCGCCCGAAATCGCCAGCGCTGTGGCACCCGAGAGTGTGCTCATGGAGTCGGGCGGCTGAAAAGCTATCCGGCCGGACGGGCGCTGCTGACGACACGCATAGCGAGCCACTGGCCGACTTTTACCGCCTCGAGGGTGATGCGGACAGCTCAAGAGCACCGATGGCAGCTTCGCTGCCGCACGCTGCCACCACTTTTAGCTGACTGCTGCTGCAAGACGACGCGTGGCCGGGAATCGATGGGGGAGAAAGGGATTCCTTTGGTTCGCCTGCTCGCCTCGACGACCGCCGATGCGGAGTCTGTGAGACCGCCACGAGGAAGAAAGGGGATCGAGAGAGTTCGGATGCGCATCGCGACAGCGTCGATGGAAAAAAGTCGAGTGCGAGACGACCGGGTCACAACATCCGTAGATGCCGTTACATACGCTGCAACCTCTGCTCATCCATTTACTGTGCGGAAATAGCTTCCAGTACATGGAACACCTAGCGACGTCGCGAACTCAGACTAACGAACAAAGCCTTACAAACCATGCTTACAGCGTTATGTATACAACAACCATTTCTCACATCCCACAATAATTTCGTTACCTTTGTTTTCCACCAAAAATAATGTCATGATGACTTGGAACCAGGGACCTCTCATTTTCGTGAATATATGTGACATAAATTTGTTGACTTCACAAATTGTATTTGACAAATCAGTCCTTATAGCCTAGTACTTCCTTCCTTCGTTTTATATTATAAATCATTTGACTTTTTTTAGTCAAACTTCTTTAGCTTTGATCAAGTTTATAGCAAAATATAGTTATATTTTCAATACAAAACAAATATAGTATCAAAATATATTCAATATTAAATTTAGTGAAACTAATTTGGTGTCATAGATGTTGCTATTTTTTCTATAAACTTGATCAAACCTAAAAAAAACTTTGACTAAGAAAAAAGTCAATCGACTTATAATATAAAACGGAGGGAGTACTATTTAGTCATCACCAAAAGACAAATAGTAACTATCAAGATAGTACTGCTATTGGTGATGCACTCCCATGCATATCTCAATCTGAATGCATACCTCAAATCCTTTTTTTCGACAAATTATGTTTTACTTTATTTTTTATTTTTTTAACTTTCTTTATAGATGCTTGATATAGCTATAAGCTGCAGTAAGATAAATATCCCATGCATATCTCAATCTGAAGCAGGCCACTTAATTTACACAACTGACATAATGACCCTATAAATGGTCATACGTAGCAAACTATAACTTACAAAAGTAAAGTTTATGGTAATTAAGAACACACATGTTGCTAATGGTTTTGGACTCTTACAACCAATGACAATTCTATCATTTAGTTGAAATCATCTAACGTTTATTTAGATCAATGCTCACGCAAACCACACTAAAATTTGCCAATGGTATGATTTTGGAATTGCTAAAATTTTTGTTGGCGATTTGGCTTCGTCGATGTTAACATATTTACGGTTGAACTGCACAATGAGCCAAATAATCCCCTAATTGACCTTCACATTCTGTTTACAGGTTGCTGACAGTGTTTTATTGATGGACTCTTTACAACTTTGTATGCATATCATGCATGCCCATGATTAATCATGTAGATCTTTATAGATTTCATTTTTTTTCCTATCAAAAAGGTTGGATAATTCAATTATACTTCAACTAGTTTTTCCCTTTGTTTTAACACTGTGCCTAGCTTAATTATGTCTGACGAAAGTGTATTCTCCATCTATATTATGTAATTTTCATTCATCACTAAAAATTCTATTTGATTGACTACTTCAATTATGTTTCTAGAAACTAGCCATGAGGAATACAGGGAGTTCCCTTATAATCCCAAGCCCGCAATGTGGAGTACATCTCTACCACTTAAAAACTGAGTTGTCCGTCCTCCCCTCCTCTCGTACGCAGTTACACCCTCTCGCAAGAAAAAAAAAAAGAAAATTCCTCAGAGAAAAAAAGGTTTGTTAATAAAAAGATCATGTGCATTATAATAGATCCACACCTAGCCCATTCCCAGTGGCATGAGCCCGTTGCAATCCACAGGTATATTACTAGTTTTTGAAAAGTGACCGACCAAGAAAGAGAAGTTTACTTACCCCATAGACATTAGTTTTTCAGCTACTGCTAGGGTGTGTCAGGCCCACCACTCTATAAATGTTCATGTTCTGGTTAGCCATAGAGCAGCTGAAAGGGCACTACCCGAACAGCATTACAAATTACATTCGTACTAGGGCACAAGAATTATATGTAGTTGCATCCAGTTCTACTCCAAACCCATGATCCTGGTCATAATCTGAGCAGAAAAGGAGATTGTAGATATTGAAATATAGATATACTTACAGCTAATTCTACCTCAAACCCATGATCCTAGTCATAATCTGAGTAGAGATTAGAGTGTAGAGGGTTGTTTGCAACCTTGCAAGGGAGGGAGATGGGAGGAGTTGGGGAGAAGATCATAATGAGCGCCTTGGCAGGGGTGATGAGCCCTTTGCTTGGTAAGCTTAGTAACTTGATTGAGAAGGAGTATGCCGAGCTAAAGGGCGCAAGGAAGAAGCTGGAGCAGCTCATGAAAGAGCTCATGGCCATCAACCTTGCGCTGGAGAAGTACTCAAGCATGGAGAATTTTGATGTGCAAGTGAAGGCTTGGACAATAGAGATGCATGAGCTGGCCTATGACATGGAGGATAGCATAGATCTCTTCAGTTACTGCATAGACCACGAGCCAGCGAGCATCACCGTGGGAGTCAAGAGGGTCATCCTCAAGATCCTTCGCAAGGTGAAGAAGATTCACCATCGACACAAGTTTGCTAAGCAGATGCATCAACTTCAAGTTCTTGTCAATGAAGCATACAATCGGCAAAAGAGATACAAGCTCGAAGAAGGCAGCTCTAGCAACTCTTTTGCAGAGATTGATCCTCGGTTGCCAGCACTCTACGTGGAAGTTCAAAAACTCGTGGGCATCGAGGGCCCAAGCAAGGAAATCATTGAACAGTTAATTGGTGAGGAGCCTACGTGGCAGCGTAGGGTAGTGTCCGTTGTCGGATCTGGAGGTTCAGGCAAGACTACCCTCGCTAAACAGGTGTACGAGAGAATCAGAGGTCAATTCTCTTGTGCAGCATTTGTGTCTGTATCCCAAAAGCCTAACATAAATAACCTTCTAAGGGAGTTGCTCTCTCGAATTGGAAGCAACGGTGAAAGTTTAGGAGCAACAGAATTATATAGTGACCAACAACTCATCGACAAGCTAAGAACATGTCTTGAAAATGAAAGGTTAGTATGCTTCACTGGCTTTTCATACATAATAACAATAATAACAACATTGCGTGCCCACTGTATGTCTAGTTGTTTGGAGCATCCATACATGGAAAGTTGCTTTATTAAAAAAAAATGAAGTGCGAGTGGTTTTTCATAATACTCAAATTTTAAATATTTTTCAAAGAAAGACATTCTTTTTGTTATTTTTATCATGTCATCTCCTTGGAAACATGCATGATTTTATGTTTATGCACATAATCATGTTAAACAAAAAAGTGGTTTTTCTAATAACTGAAACTCAAAGGACTGTTTTCTACTAAATGAAGTCTATGTCAAATCATCTACTACTATCTCTCTGTTGAAAAACCAAAATATTATCTTTTTTGCAAAAATAATACCATACAGGAAAATTTAATTAATTAGAGACATGAAAGTGCAGATAAGTTTACATGGGAATCGGATTTTGATTTGTATACTGCAAGAATCCAAGTGCATGCTAATGTTTCTTCAGAAAAAAAATGTCTAAGAGTTCTTACTGAAAATAAACAAATTGGAAGGAGAGCTGATGAACTTTATGGCATTTGGATTTTAATAAATACTTGTAGCATTTACTAATTAATGCAAAAATGATTTATACTGCTTCATAATTTTGTGCTTATAGGTATCTTGTTGTGATTGACGACATTTGGCAAAAGTCGGCATGGGAAACAATACAATGTGCTCTTCCTAAAAACAACCATGCAAATAGAATAATCACAACAACACGCATCAAAAGTGTAGCTCAATTCTGTTGCACTTCAGATGGGGGCTTTGTTTACCAAATGAAACCTCTTACCAAAAGTGATTCTGAAAATTTATTTCTCAAAAGGACTTTTAGTGCTGAAGAAAAAAGGCCCAGTCAGCTGGAGGAGGTTATCAATAAGATACTTTACAAATGTGATGGTTTGCCATTGGCTATTATTACTTTAGCTAGCTTGCTAGCTGATAAACCAAGAAGAAAGGAAGAATGGGAGAGAGTTCTAAATTATATAGGTTCTATGCCAAAAAAGGATAGTAAGCTGGAGGTAATGGATAAGATATTGTCTTTGAGTTACAACGATCTACCTCACCATATGAAAATTGCTTCCTATACCTGAGTACTTTTCCAGAGGATCATGAGATTCGCAAAGATATCTTGGTATGGAAATGGATAGCTGAAGGGTTCATCATCGCAAAACAAGGGTTTACTTTGGAGGAAGTTGCAGAAAGCTACTTTTATGAGCTCATTAATAGGAGTTTGGTCCAACCTGTAAATATAGTACATGGGGCAATTGAACAGGGATGCCGAGTTCATGATATAGTACTCAGTTTCATCATCTCTCGATCAGCTGAAGAAAATTTTTTGACTATGGTGGATGGTCAGGAACTCCCATCTTCAAAGTCCAGGATTCGACGTCTCTCTGTTTGGAACAAGCAAGAATATCCGAAGTTAATATCGAAAGGAAGCATGAATTTGCCTCATATCCGTGCAATCAGTATATGCCATGTTGATGGTTGGACAATGCCCTCAGTTTTGAACCTACCTGTTCTCCGAGTGTTAGATCTAGAGGGTTGTCGTGCTTTGAGGAATGATCATCTCGATTGCATTGTAAGTTTATTTCATCTCAAATACCTGAGGCTTTCTAAGACAAGTATTGATAGGCTACCGGTCCAAATTGGGAAGCTTGAGTTTTTGCAGATGCTCGATGTAAGCTCAACCCAAGTAAGACGGCTGCCAGAAAGTATTATTCAGCTAAAGAGACTGATGCGCCTTGTTGGCAATGAACTCATACTGTCGGATGGGTTTGCTAACATGGAATCGCTTCAGGAGTTGGGGGTTCTTGATGGCTGCAACTGCTCCATAAATTTTGGGAAAGATCTTGAACTTCTGAGCAGGCTGAGGGTGCTTCGAGTAATGTTTAGGTGTGAAGAAAATACTAGTGATCCAGATGCTAGAAAGAAATCTTTGATGTCATCCCTCTGCAAACTTGGGGGTAACAGCCTTCGGTCTCTGTATTATGAGAGCTCTACCACCGGTGTCAATTGTTCAGCGGATTCATGGTGCCCTCCTCCAATTCTCCTCCAAAAGTTTGAGTACAGGGGTGTCCGCTACTACTCCAGCTTTCCAAAATGGATCAAACCCTCGCTCGTCGATCTCGCCTACTTGGATTTCAGGATTGACCATATGGAAAGGGAAGATCTACGTGTTCTTGAAAGTTTGCCTGCACTTACTGTCCTATGCCTAACCGTAAAGCGAGTTCCTGAAGATGGACTTATGATCAGTCTTGGTGCATTCCAATGTCTAACACGCCTTGAATTTTGTAATACAGATGGACCTGGTTTGACGTTTGAAGCAGATATGACCAGGCTTGAGTGGCTGAAACTTGAATTCAACGCGGATAAAGCACAAGCAACATATGGCAGTTTAGTGGTTGGTATTCAGCACTTATGTTCTCTTAAATGTATTGATCTCACTATTGGGATGGTCTCTGAAGATGAAAATGATCCAAAGGAGGAGACTATCAAGTCTGTTATCAGTGACCAAGTCAAGATGCTTCCCTATAATCCCAAGGTTAACATCACATTTTTGTAGAGCATCTAGCAGGCGTATATATAAGCTCATGGATTACTTTTAGGGGTGTTTGCAGGGTAATGACACATGTAAAGTTGTAGGAAGCTGTTATCGGTAGTGTGTTTCACATCACTGTAATGTCTTTTACAATTCATTCCACCGAAATTACACGTATCAATGGAGTGGTGGTGATTGCATTACAGCTGTTATTTGGATGTTCACTCTGCTGGATTGAGTCAAAAATAATTCCTTCTACAAAATTTAGCATCAAATTTTCTAGACCATGGGTTGCAAAGTTTTCTTCCCTTTTATTTCGATCCTCTTCTGCATAAAGGAGTATACCGGTGATGTGTTTCTTGGTTATATTTTGTTTCATTTACTTTAATATTTCATATGTAGTAATAGATTCCCTGTGTTTTGAGACAAAGTTGCAAGTAATGCTCACACTTCGGGAGGGTTCTGTTAACATGAAATATTAGGAACTATGAGTGTTCAATGGATAAAATTGCTCAAATAACTTTTGGCATGCAAGACATACAGAATTAATTTGAGGTAGCTGATGTTCTTCAAGCTAAGTAGCTTTCAAACATTCACATCGCCGTAGTGGGTCTTTTGTGATTCATGCGCTTTTATGACAGGTTTTAGACCTGGTTTGGCATGTGAAGGAGGTATGCTAAATTTCCAATTAAGAGCTTACGGCGTTGTTTGTGTCTGCACATACATCAACTTGGGTTTTGGCACCTCTCCTCTCTCAATCATATCATTGTTGGCGTTGACTATGCGTGGAATCATGCTTGGTCGATGAACTATGCCAGCGTACCATCAATATTGTTAGCATAGAGTATTCGTGGAAATATGCTTCCAATGCTAAACAAGTCTATCATTGATTCTTTCGACGGATCATTTCTAAAAAAAATTCATCATGAGTTTTTTTTAAGAAATAATACTTTTTTAATAGATAATTGCAAAAATAGAGGCTGATTGACTGAAATTGCAAGTTTAGCACCCATCGAACAACCAAAGTTCGACAGGGGACATATCGAACAACTGCAGTTCGACAGGCCCCCGTCGAGCACCTGTCGAACTGCGACTGTTCGACAGATGATAAAAGTTTTTTTAAAAAAAAGAAAAATCACTGTTTCATGTGTACTGTTTGACACTGTTCATGTACTATTTAATTTTTTTGGGCTCAACAATCCTGCCGAACAACAGCAGTTCGACAGGTTCTCGACGTGGGCCTGTCGAACTGCGGTTGTTCTATATGTCCCCTGTCGAACATTGGTTGTTCGATTAGATGCTAAACTTGCAATTTCAGTCAATCAACCTCTATTTTTGCAATTATCTATTAAAAAAGTATTATTTCTAAAAAAAATTCATCATTGGGAGGTAGTTGGTGTATCCAACTGAGTATACATGGATTTGGGAAACTCTATTCATCCCCAAGGGATGTTCTCTTATTTTTCTTATTTTTCATGTCGTTTAAAAAGTCATAAACAAATTTTAAAAAATTTAGTAAGATAGATCAATATGTGATATGTTACTCCACAAACATGCACGTTTAAAATTCAACTTATACAGGTAAAAACAAAAATAACAAATTTTTACGATCAAATTTATTATTTTTAAAAAAATTGTACAAGTCAAATTTTAATTTACAAGAATATAGAAAGATATATCATATATTGATTTATCTTGATAATTTTTTTAATTTTTTTATAACTTTTTAAATGTCATTAAAAAAGATGTCCCCTCGAGAGATAAAAATCCACTTCCCATGAATTTAAATATTGTATGTGCTGTTATAGTTTTCTAAAAAAAAATCAATTCTTCCGGTTTTTCGAAATGTCCATCTAAACCAGTAACCAAGTATTAGTTTTGACCAATTAATTACAGTTTTCTAAAAAATTTTATTGGCCTACGTACAAAGCACCATGTGATCACTGTTTGACAGCTTATCAACAAACAAGTAAACGAACGGACGGGTGGTTGGTTGAGCTGGTAAAATTACTGTGCTAAGCTAAATTACTGTGGACCGGTTTAATTCGTCGGTACATGTTGCTGATGTGAACATGGAACTTGAAAGGAAAAGTCCAGATTTCGCTACTGGACGACCGATTTTTGCTCGATCGACAAAAACAGTAAATATCTTGGATATTTAACGAACCAATGCGAAAGATGTTTTATATCGGTTCTAAAAGTCCAAATCCCTCGAAACATTTTTAGTCCTGGTTAGTGTTACCAACTAATACTAAAGATGTATTTTTAGTACTAGTTGATAACTAAAGATATTTTTAAGTACCAGTTAGTGTTACCAACACTACAACGGTCACCCATATCTCAATCGGACGGCAACCCTCATCTGTGTCGGGTATGGCATCCGTCACAACGTAAAAGTCACTGATGTGAGAAGTTATCTCAATCGGGCATACGGCCGTTACGGATGAAGTTAAAAAAGTTAAAAAAATAAAAAAAACATAGAACATTATGTGATATATTACTCCACAAACATATAACTTGATTTTAACCTATATAAATAATAAAAAGCAAAGATAATTATGAATAGTGCACATTGTTATTAGAAGACGGTTCCACTAAAATGAGACGTGTGACATTTTTCATTGCACGCGCGATCGACAATTTAGCACTGTTGTTATTAGAGGACGATTCCGCTAAAATCGGGCGGTGGTTACCCATGGAGGAGGTCGAGGTGGTGGCCAGGCTCGGGGAAGGTGGTCGGCAGCGACAGCGGCCGACGCATTGGTGGAGCAGAGGATGGCGCCGGGCTCGGGGACGACGTGGGATGGCGGCGCTCGATGGTCGGGCTTGGCGACGGCGACGCTCGGTGGCGGTGAGGGAGGATGATGGCGTCGGGCTCCAGAGGACGCGAGGAAGGACGACGGTGGGCTCCCAGACGACGGCGGCGGCACGAGGGCTCGGGGACGGCGGCCGTCGGCGGCGGTGAGCTCCCAGAGGGCGGCGGCGCTAGGGTTCTTGGAGTGGCGGGACAGAGTGGCGGGACTTAAAAAAATTTTTGATATAGATCTGAGGGAGAGAACCCCTAGTCTTAATACGGTCAAACAAACATCTCAATCGGGCCTAGTATAGGGCCCGTCACAGATGAGTCATCCGTGACGGGCGTTAGTTAATGCCTGATTGAGATGACGTCATCTCAATCGGGCCTAGTATAGAGCCCGTCATGGATGATGTCATCTCAATTGGGCATTAACCTAATGCCCGTCACGGATGACTCATCCGTGATGGGCTCTATACTAGGCCCGATTGAGATGACTCAATCTCTATCGGGTCTTATTTAAGGCCCGTCACCGATAGTATTTTTTATTTTTTTGATGTGAAATAAATAATGTTTATATTTGTTTGCTATTTCTGAGTTGACCATTATTGACATGTAGTCAAAATAATTAACTAAAGTACAATAATTCACTAAATTAATACAATAATTCACCAAATTAACTAAATTCACAATAAAAATTACTATTTTCATAAACTGCACTAAATAATTTACTATTTTCATAGAACAGAAAGACGTGTTTAATGTTGCGACAGAAATTCATAGGAGTATAAGTACATCATTCATACAAAAGGCTTTTTACTAATACAAAATACTTCATTCGTTACAAGAAATAGCAGAACAAATAAGAACAACGGCATTGGTCACAAGGTTATGCCTTCCGTATGATCTGATCGAGCATATGCCACAGACTCTTGGGGATCATCGTCTAGGTCGATGTGAGGTCTTACATAAAGATTCTGGTTCTATTCTTCTTCATCGATGACATTGTCAACACCAACAATTCGGCGCTTGCCATCCCTCACAATGTGCATCTTCTTGTTTGCAGGGTCTTTTATGTAGAAAATCTGCTCGACCTGTTTCGTAAATACGAATGGTTAATTGGTGTATTCAACCTTGGATAGATCTACTGAAGTGAAACCTTCCTTGTCGACTTTGACACCAGTGTGTATATTCTCCCAACAGCAACGAAACAAACGAACATTGAACTTTACGTAGTTCAGCTCCCAGATCTGCTCAATGAGGCCGTAGTATGTGTTCGACCTAACTTGATCCTGGAATGCATCTATACGGACTCCGCTATTTTGCACTGTGCTTTTGTCATCTTATTTGACGGTGTAAAATATATATCCATTAATATCGTATCCTTGCCATATGTCTATGGCCCATCACGATCTCATCCCCAACAACTGTCCTGTCTCATTTGGGACATCCGTCGACATTGTAACACGATTCTTGAACCATTCGTTGAACCGACAGTTATGTTCTCTGTTAATCCATGTATCCGATCGCCCCAAGTTCTCCTGCCGGATTTTCGCTAAGTGCTCCTCAAAGTATGGGCCAACTTCTGCCATATATTGGAACATAGCGAAATGAGCCTGCGCATAGGAAGCTTGATCGGGCCTAATTTTTTTCTCCCTATTGTGCCAACACCTGACAACCTTCCTTCATGACGAGACGCTGGAACTCCAATAGGATCGGCCTCGGACATGTAATCGATGCAGAACTCAATAACCTCCTCGGTCGTGTAACCTTCAATGATGCTCCCCTCCGGTTTTGCTCTGTTCCGTGCGTATGACTTTAGAACTCCCATGTACCTCTCGAACGGATACATTTCTCTTAGAAAAGCTAGGCCACATAGTTTTGTTTTGCTTCACAAGTTGAACAGGGAGATGAATCATGATATCAAAGAAAGACAGTGAAAAAAACATCTCCATGTGACAGAGGGTATTGACAATATCGGTCTGCAACCCATCTAGATCTTCGGGATCTATAACCTTCTGTCCGATTGCATTGAAGAAGGCACACAGACGTTGGATCGTGTGACAGACTTTGGGTGGAAGAATGCCTCTGATAGCAACTGGCAAGATCTGTTTGATTAGTACGTGGCAATCGTGAGACTTCATTCCAACCAGTTTTAGATCGTCCAATTTAACGTACTTACTTATCCTCGCTGAATAGCCCGATGGAACTTTAATATCTTTCAGGCATGATAACATTGCAATCTTCTCATCCTTCGACAGTATGTGGTAGGCTGGAGGGAGGTACACTCTACCTGTCTCTGCATCTGTTACGGGCTGGAGTTCACTGCGAATGTTCATTTCCTGTAGATCAAGGCACGCGTTCAACCCGTCCTTTGTCTTCCTAGGAATATTCAGCAGCAGGCCAACCAAACTCTCACACACATTCTTTTCTACATGCATGAGATCAATGCAATGACGGACCTCAAGATCTTTCTAGTAAGGTAATCGCCAAAATATGGATTTTTTCTTCCACATACCCTTGTCCTTTGCCTGATTACGTTTTCTTTTCTTTCCAAACTCATTAGTTATGTTCTTGACCAAGTTGTGGACCTCATCTCCGGACAAATCCTTAGGAGCAGGCTGAAGTTCTCTCTTACCGTTGAAAATTTTCTTCTTCCTTCTAAATGCATGACGTAGCGGGAGCCATCTCCTATGACCCATATAAACCATCTTTCGTGATATTTTCAGCCATCGGCTGCGTGTATGTTCCATACAGTCGGAGCAAGCCTTCTTTCTTTTCACAGTTTGTCCGGAAAGATTACCTAGTGCGGGGTAGTCATTAATGGTGCAGAACAATAGAACTCGTAGCTTGAAGTTCTCCTGACCATATGCATCCCAACTTTCCACACCTTCTTTCCAGAGAATCTTAAGATCATCGATAACAGGCTCCAAGAACACATCGATATCATTGTCCGGTTGTTTTGGTCCTTGGATTAGTAAGCACAGCATAATGTATTTCCATTTGAAACAAACCATGGCGGTATGTTAAAGTTTGCAATAAGAACTGGCCAAGTGCTACGAGTACTACTCATGTCTCCAAAAGGATTCATGCCATCCGTACATAGACATATCCTCATGTTTCTGGGGTCGGCAGTAAAGTCTTTGTGTTTTCGATCGATATTCCTCCATTGAATCGAATCCGCTGGGTGTCTAAGCATACCGTCGTTCCTTCTCTCCGTGGCATGCCAACGTACTAACTTCGCTTCCTTGGGGTTGGCAAAGATTCTCTTGAAACGATCAATGATAAGTAGATACCACACAACCTTCACCGGACCACCCCACTTTGACTTCTTTTCTTCGTCAACACTTTTCTTTCGCTTGTATCGAGAAGTCTTGCAGACAGGACAAGCATCTAAGTCCGCATATTGCTTGTGGTACAATATGCAGTCGTTTGGACAAGCGTGATTTCTACAGACCTCTAACCCCAGGGGATACAAAATCTGCTTTGCTTCATATGCCGTCTCGGGCAATGTGTTCTCATCAGGCAGCATGGCCTTCAAAATTCCTAAAAGATCTGTGAAACTCTTGTCTGTCCATCTACTACTTGCCTTCAGCTTCATTAGGTCCATGGTAGCTGACAATTTGGTGTGCTTTGCTTTGCATCCGGCGTATAGAGGCGTCTCTGAGTCACTGACCAACCTACTGAACTTCATGGAATCTCTCTCGTTGTAAACTGGGTCCTCAACATCGCATAACATGTCTTGCAGCACGATCAATGTCATGCTCATCTTCATCTTCCTAATTTTGCGCACCACTTCTGTCTGCAACTGCACCACTTCCTGATTCTTGCTCTTCATGCTTCACCCAACATGTGTAGCCCTCCATGAATCCTCGTTGTATCAGATGAGCATGTACGTCCACTCGGCTATCAAACATATTCTCATTCTTGCAATCTGCACATGGACAACACATGTAATCGTTGTTTCTTCTTTTCCTATGCTCCTCCGCAGCGTTTATAAAATTTAATACGCCATTTCTATACTCCTGACTATGACGTTTTACAGTTTTTGCATACATCCAACTTCGATCCATCGCTACAAAAATGAAAAAAAATAGAGAAACATCTTATAAGATAAGTATTGCTAAATTAATGAGAATTGATGAATTTTCTGAATTAATGATTAGTATTTCTCACTTACTTTTATGAATTTTCTATTTTCCTTCAAAAATAGATAAAAAATCGTTCCCTTCAACCTCGCACCAAAATAGTGAATAGTAGGATACAGTTACACTAGGTGGTTGGGAGTATTTATAGTGTGCAATAAATATCTGTAACGGCCCAAAAACTAACAACGGTGACAGACATATAAGTTATCTTTATCGGGTCTAAATAAAAACCCGTCACTGATGAATATCATCTGTGACGAGCCTTATTGTTATCTCCATCGGGCCTCAAGTTGAAGCCCGTCACAGATGATGGTCATCGGTGACGGGCTTCTTTTAGGGCCCGATTGAGATATTGAAGGTTATCTCAATCGGGTCTAAGCTAAAGTCCGTCACTGATAGGTGTCATCCGTGACGGGCTCGAGTTTTATGCACATTTAACATGTCTGTTCGACCATATCTCAATCGGTCTCTTTTTAGGCCCGTTTGAGATGTATTCGTTGTGACGGCCCACAAAATCCAGTTAAGTGACAGGCCGTCACAGATGAGAGGATCTGTACTAGTGTAACTGGGACTAAAGATGTCTCCAGTGTTAGTTCAAAAAGACAATATCTCTATCCCAGTCAAATGTGTGTAGTAGGTGGAACGGTAACACATGGTTGCTATAACCGGTACTAAAGAGGTTTCTAACCGGTGTTAAAAATCGTTTCTTCACTAGTATTTGGTTCCTTGACTATAGCATTAGTCTGATTTTGGTAATGAAACACGAAACTGTTACTGTTGGTACTAACCGTCGAAACATTTATGTTACATCCATAGAACCAATCAACCAACTTGAAACCATTTATGTTACATCCATAGAACCAATCAGCCAAAAAAGGGTGATTTTGCGAACTAAACATGGTGAAATACACAAATAGACACAAATTTATATGGATTTAGTATTTTATAAAGAGCAGATAGATTTAATGAAATTTAAATTTGCGACCACAATGCTTAAAAAAGTCTTGTATTTAGAAAATGCAAGTAAACCAAAAACAGAAAATGTCATGATGACTCGGAGCTGTGGACCTCTGACTTTCATGAACATCAACGATGGCCTTCATATGTCACTTCCTTTATGATACAGACATAAACATGTTGACTTAACAAATTGCATTTGACAAAAATCAGTCCGTATAGCCTAGTACTATTTCGTCATCCCCAATAGAGATATATTAACTATCAAAATAGTACTGCTACTTCTTTTCAGTTTACTTTAAAGATGCTTGGTATCGCCGTATAGCTATAAGCTGCAGTAATACAAATATCACATATCTCAATCTGAATCTGGCAACTTACACAACTAACATAATAACATAATAAAGGACATATCCGATGAAAATGAGCTAAGTGTTAAAACCTCGTGAAAATTATACTTAAAAATTTTTAAATTCATGAAAACATTACTAGAGATAGGTGTAGATATAAAATACATTCTCACCAAATCTCAAGTTCAAACTTAACTTTATTTGGGAGTAACGAAAAGACAAATTTCGAGTGAATAGTAACATGCACTATTTATCTGGAATTTGTTATTTTTGTTTCTGTCAAACGAAGTTGAGTTTCGATTTGAGATTTGATGAAAATGTATTTCATATCTACATTTATCTCTAGTAAATTTTTTATAAATTTATAAAACTGTTAGGTATGATTTTCACAAGTTTTTAATAGTTAGTTCGTTATCGCAGAATATTTTCCCGACATAACGACCCGTATAAATGGTCATACAAACCAAACAATAACTTACAAAAAGTAAAAATTTATTTTTTTATTCATACAAACAATGGCAAATTCTATTATTTAGTTGAAGTCATCCAAGGTTTATTTGGATCAATGCTCATGTAAACCATACTAAAATTTGGTAATGGTAAGATATGGGCATTTCAAAAAATTTGGTCGGCAACAAACCAAATATAAATTTGGCTTCATATTAACATCAATTTTTGAATGGTTGAACTGCGGAATGAGCCAAATCACAAATATTTTTTATTTTTAATTTTTTTAATATTTAAAGAAATATTATAGCGGCGAAAATATTTGCAGAAATAGACCCTGCCACCCTTCACTTGGACGGCAAGGCAACGTGGCACACGACGCCGTGTGCGCATTTTGCGTGTAGGTCCCTTGCCACCCTCTGCAAGGGCGGCAAGGTGGCTATTTTGCGTGTAGCCCCTTGCCGGCAAGCCTTAGTAAAGCTTTCTTGATAACACTTAAATGAGGTCCCTTGCCGCCCTTTGCAAGGGCGGCAAGGTGACTATTTTGTATCTAGGACCATTGCCGGCAGGCCTTACCCATCTTTTTTCTTTTTTATAATGAGGTAAAGCTTTGTTGATAACACTTAAAAAATTCTTTGTTGATAAAGTTTGTTGATAATATTTTGAAAATTCTATTGAAGTCGGTTGTTTTGCAATTTCATATTTTAAGTAACAGTTGATGTTGTAACTTATTTGTGGTATTAGTGTACAAAATTGATATTGTCCTATCGTAGTCTCGGTCGCAGAAATATTATATGCACTGAAACAAGAAGAATTATGTCACGTAAAGAAGTAGTAGTACAATTTGAACATGATACATCTGGTTCCATTACGGTTACATAGATAAGATTAGATTCGAACTAGAAAGAAGATAGTGCAAGAGTTGAACACGACGACAATATAGTAATGGGACAATAAAATATGACATTACATATTTGACAAAGGTAAGTTGTCCAATAATAGCTAACCCTATGTGAGGATCCTTCTCCCTTCTCAAACTGCTCTTTAGTAAACCTGTATTGCTCTGGCAATTCAAGCTGCACCACACGGAAAGTTGGACCACTTAGAATCTTTTCAGTGTCTATCCATTGTCTGTATTGACATCTTCTTGACGGTTCCTGGAAGAAACGAATAGATGTGAAGCGAACAAAATTAGTGAATCTTGTGATAAAATAAGGATTCATGATATTCAAAATATTTTCACCATGAAATCGTCGTCTAGAATATTTGGGCAAACAAAGAACCTCTGACCCAAATTACTAGGCTTTATGGAACAAAGAACCTGACAACGATCACCACATCATCCATGTTCATCTGCACACTTAGATCCTTCAGATGAACATACGGAAGCATATCTAGAGGCCACCCGCGTTGCAATGCATTCTCCACATACCATCTCCACATCCGAGTTTTGTACTGGCATTAGTTCCCAATAAAAACCCTCTGTTGCCCGACTTACTACAACATAGATTATAATGTCACTTGTCTGTGGATCAACTCCCAAGCCCCACATCAACCATCTTTTTATAGAAGGTACACTCCTCTCAGCTGGTCTATCAATTCCTCTTACTGTTACAATAAATTCTGACAGATCTACCCCAGTCGGCCCGTAACGGACGTTTCCTTGACCATGGTATAGTTGAAATATAAGTTTACTGGACATATCTGTAAAGTGAATTACTAGGTCATTATTTTACGTAATAAACGACTACAGCGTAATATCTTGCGTGTGCCAGGGCGACAAGGAGGCAGCGTGCAAAATTCATAGCCACACTAAACGGCCGTCCCGCCCGCGTGTGCGACGTCACCTTGCCGCCCAAGTGGAGGGCGGCAGGGTCTATTTCTGCAAATATTTTCGCCGTTATAATATTTCTGTAAATATTAAAAGAAAAAATCTAAAAATAAAAAATTCCCAAATCACACCCTAAGCTTTACTTCTGCTTACTGCAGGTTCCTGACAGTCTATGGACTCTTTACAAGTTTGAAAGCATATCATGCATGCCCATGATTAATCACGCAGATCTTTATAGATTTTTGTTTTTTTGGTTATTCCAAAAGGTCAGAAAGTTCATTTATACTTCAACAAGTTTTTTTTCTCTTTTTTCTTGAACATCGTCCCCAACTTATGCCTGATTGAAGTGAATTAATTTTATCTACATTATTTAATTTTCATTCACTAAAATTTCTACATGATTACTGATTCAATTATACTTGTAGAAACTAGACATGAGGAGTACATGGAGTGCCTTATAATCCCAAGTCCGCAATATGGACTACATTTATGAAAAATGACCAACTGAGAAAGACAAATTTACTTACCCTACATAGACTTAAGTCTTTCAGCTAGGGGGGTGATGTGTCAAGCCCATAACTCCTTAAATGTTCAAGTTCTGGTCAGCCATGGAGCAGCTGAAAGACCACTTTCACTCAAGCAGCACTGCAAATTAGATTCCTACCACGACACAGGAATTATATTTATTTAATCCAATTCTGCTCCAATCTGAGTAGAGAGGAGGGTGTAGAGGATATATTGTTTTGCAAGGGAGGGAGATGGAAGGATTTGAGGAGAATATCATGGTGAGCGCCTTGGCAGTGATGATAAGCCCTTTGCTTGGCAAGCTTAGTTATCTTACATAGAAAGAGTCACCAGTGTGCAACCGATCTTTACTACAAAATATGCAGGATGTGGGATTCGAACTCGAGATCTCTCACTTCAGTCCTCACACGCATAACCATCCCACTAACTCCACACATCTAACTGGGATAAAGATGCTTCATTTTTAAACAAACTCTGGAGGCATCTTTAGTACCGGTTGGTAACACCAACCGGGACTAAACATAGCAATGTGTCATTGGGTGTTTTAACCGGTGCCAAAGACCTTCTTTAGCACCGGTTTGTTAAACATTTAAGATATTTGTTGTTTTTGTCGATCGAGCAAAGATCGGTTATCCAGTAGTGAGTATGCCAATCTCAAGGGCGTGAGGAAGAAGCTGGAGCAGCTCAGGAAAGAGCTCATGGCCATCAACCTTGCGTTAGAGAAGTACACAAGCATGGAGAAATATGACTTGCAATTGAAGGCTTGGATGATAAAGATGCACGAGTTGGCCTACGACATGGAGGATAGCATAGATCTCTTCACCTACCGCATTGACCATGAGCCAGCCGGCACTACTGTAGGAGTCAAGAGGATCAGCTCAAGATCCTTCGCAAAATGAGCAAGATTCACCATCAACACAAGTTTGCTAAGCAGATGCATCAACTTCAGGTTCTTGTGAATGAAGCATACAAACAGCAAAAGAGATACAAGCTCAAAGAAGGCATCTCTAGCAATCCATACATGGAGATTGATCCTCGGTTGCCAGCGCTCTATATATGTGGAGGTCAAAAAACTAGTGAGCGTCGAGGGCCCAAGCAATGAAATTATAGAACAGTTAATTAGTGAGGAGCCTACAAGGCAACATAGGGTACTGTCTGTTGTTGGATCTAGAGGTTTAGGCAAGACTACTCTCGCTAAACAGGTGTACGAGAGGATCAGAGGCCAATTCTCTTGTGTAGCATTGTATCTGTATCACAAAAGCCAAACAAGAATAACCTTCTGAGGGAATTGCTATCTCGAATTGGGGGCAATAGTGGAAGGTCGATTAAGAGCAACAGAACTATATAGTGATCAACAACTCATCGACAAGCTAAGAGTATGTCTTGAAAATGAAAGGTTAGTATAATTCACTGGTTTTTCAGTGTGCCATTACATAATGACACAATAATAACAACATTGCACACCATCGAGATTAGGTTGACGTTGTACGTCTAATTGTTTGGAGTAGCCATACACGGAACTTGTTTTATGAATAGAAAAATAGTTGAAGTAGTTTTTCATGAAACTCAAGTTTTTTTTTTCAAAAATGATTTTATCTTTAGGCACTTAACCATGTTTAACAAAATGTCATTTTGGTAATAATTGAGACTCAAAAGACTGTTTTCCACAAAGCGAAGTCCACGTCAAGGCAACTATATCTATCAATTTCTCAAAAAACTATAATATCATATTGTTCTATCAAAAATAATTATATCTAGGAAAGCTGTAATTAACTATTGACATGAGAGTGCAGATAGGTTTATATGGGAATTGGATTTTGATTCGTATACAGCAAGAATCGACGTGCTAATGTTTTCTTATGAAAAAAAATGTCTAAGGGTTGTTACAGAAAACAAACAAATAAGTAACTGAACTTTCTGGCATTTGGATTTCAATAAATACTTGGAACATTTGCTAATTAATGCAACAAAAATTTATCTGCTTCACAAATTTGTGCCTATAGGTATCTTGTTGTGATTGATGACATTTGGCAAAAGTCGGCATGGGAAACAATACAGTGTGCTTTTCCTAAGAACAACCATGCAGGTAGAATAATCACAACGACACGCATCAAAAGTGTTGCTCAATTATGCACTTCAGCTGAGGGCTTTGTTTACCAAATGAAACTTCTTAACAAAAGTGACTCCGAAAGATTATTTCTCAGAAGGACTTTTGGTGCTGAAGAAAACTGCCCCAGTCAACTGGAGGGGGTTATCAATAAGATACTTTACAGATGTGATGGTTTGCCATTGGCCATTATTACTTTAGCAAGCTTGTTAGCTGATAAACCAAGAAGAGAGGAAGAATGGGAGAGAGTTCTAAACTACATGGGCTCTATGCCCAAAAAGGACAGCGAGCTGGAGGTAATGGATAAGATATTGTCTTTGAGTTATAATGATATACCTCACCATATCAAAAACTGCTTCCTATACCTCAGTACTTTTCCAGAGGATCATGAGATCGGTAAAGATATTTTGGTATGGAAATGGATAGCTGAAGGGTTCATTGTTGCAAAACAAGGTTTTAGTTTGGAGGAAATTGCAGAAAGTTACTTTTTATGAGCTGAAAAATAGGAGTTTGGTCCAACCTGTCAATCTGCTACATGGGGTAAGTGAGCATGGATGCCGAGTCCATGATATAGTACTCAGTTTCATCATCTCTCGATCAGCTGAAGAAAATATTTTCACGATGTTGGACGATCAGGAACTCCGATCTTCAAAGACAAGGATTCGACGTCTCTCTGTTTGGAACAAGCAACAATATCCTAGGTTAATATCACAAGGAAGTATGAAGTTGTGCCATGTCCGTGCAATTAGCATATGCCATTTTGATGGCTGGACGATTCCTCCAGTTTTGGACCTACTTGTTCTTCGAGTGTTAGATCTAGAGGGTTGTCGTGCTTTGAGGAATGCTCATCTTGATTGGTTTATTTCATCTTAGATATCTATGGCTATCTAGGACAAGCATTGATAGTCTACCAGCCCATATGGGTAAGCTAGAATATTTCCAGACGCTCGATGTACACTCAACGCTAGTGAGACGGCTCCCGGAAAGTATAATTCATCTAAAGAGATTGATGCGCCTTGTTGGTGATGAACTCGTACCGTTGGATTGGTTTGGCAACATGGAATCCCTTCAGGAGTTGGGTATTGTTGATGGCTGCAACTGCTCGATAAGTTTTGGGAATGATCTAGGACTTTTGAGCAAGCTAAGGGTGCTTCGAGTAATGTTCAGGTGTGAAGACTCTAGTGATCTGGACACTAGAAAGAAATCTTTGATGTCATCCTTCTGCAAACTTGGGGGTAACAGCCTTCGATCTCTCTATATTAAGAGCTCTGTTACTGGTGCCAACTGTTTAGCGGATTCATGGTGCCCGTCTCCATTCTCCTCCAAAAGTTTGAGTACTTGGGTGTACGCTACTTCTCCAGCTTTCCTAAGTGGATCAAGCCTTTGCTCGTCGATCTTGCCTACCTGGTTTTCAGGATTGAACGAATGGAAGGGGAAGATCTACGTGTTCTTGAAAGTTTGCCTGCACTTACTGTTCTATGCCTAACTGTAAAGCATGTTCCTGAAGATGGACTCATGATCAGTCATGGTGCATTCCAATGTCTAAGACGCCTTGAATTTTGTAATACAGATGGACCTGGTCTGATGTTTGAAGTAGATATGCCAATGCCTTAGTGGCTTAAACTTAAATTCAATGTAGATAAAGCACAATCAACATATGGAAGTTCAGTGGTTCGTATCCAACACTTGTCCTCTCTCAAACTTATTGATCTCACTGTTGAGATGATCTCATCTGAAGATGAAAATGAACATGCAAAGGATACCATCAAGTCTGTTATCAGTGACCAGGTCAAGATGTTTTCTTATAACCCCAAGGTTAACATCACATTTTTGTAAAGCATCTAGCGGGCATACAAGTTCATGTACTGCTGCTAGGTTCTTTCGACGGTATTAAGGGCACATGCAAATAGTCGTAGGAATATCTGCAGTGTGTTTCATACCAATAATATCATTCATGTATAATTCATATATATCACCAAATGCGTATCATTGGGGTGGTGATTGGTTGCATTGCAGCTGTAATCTCATTTTGGATGTTCGTCCTACTGAAATAAGTATAAAACAATTCCATCCATAGTTCTCGTGTTAACATATCGAAATTTCTATACCACCTCGGGGCCTAGGGCTTGCAAAGCCTTTTTCTTTTCCTCTTTTGTAGTCTCGTGGTCATTATATATTTTACTTTGGTTACTTTAATATTTGATATATTTTGTGATGCCCACTAAGATAAGACTATAAGAGATTGGCTTTTTAGTGATGACAAAAATCATCACTGTAGCCATGTTTTTTCTGCCTTGCGACGAAACTGCTTGTATCGCATGCCTTGCGATGAAACTGCATCTGCATGTATTGAATGGCAATGCAAACAATTGTGTTATGTTGATTGTGTATAGCTACTCCCTCTGTACTAGAATATAAATATTTTTAATTATGAGTGTGGACAACTATATGTTCAGATTCATAGCCAAAAGTTGTTATATTTTGTGATGGTGGTAGTAAGTGATAATCCAAATATTGAAGAAACTTGTGCATATTGAGGGGCATGTTTGGTTCAGTTTCAGATTCAATTAGAAAATCGATGGTGGAGACAGGGATAATATATATTTGATTTTTTACTAAAACATTCATGGAATAATATATAAATGAAATACAAGAGCGATGGTTTACATGTTTGCCGGTAGATAGATGTAACGGCCGTTTTCTCGCGGCGTTAGCGGGAAAACTAGTCTGCTAAAAACCCTAATTGCGAAAGTTTGCTCTTCGGTTGAGTCTTGTTGTGTGCCAAGGTCTCGTGTCTCCCCTCTCAGTTCAATCCCGGAGAAAACCGCGAAATCGGATTTCAAATCCGAGCCCTCAAACTCCTCCTTTCTTTTTCTCTGGAAAAAGTCTAAGTTTCCTCCCTCTGCCCTCGGGCCGATTTCCCCCTTCGGCCTTTCCTTTTTCTCTCCCCTTTTTGGGCCGCCTCGGCCCAGTCCCTCTCGCTCGGCCTTCCCTCTCCCTCCTTCCCAGGCTGCCGTCCGGCCCAGCCCACGCAGCCACCCGCGCCGGACACGTGTGCGCACGTGCGCCGCACGCGCCCGCGCGAGAGAGAGTCGCGCCAGCTCCGCCTCTCTCTGCCTTCATCCCCCGCTGTTCTCTCTCTCCGTTCCGTCCCACCGGCGTCCGCCGTCCGCCCGGCCCCGCCGCCTCTGCGCGCGCGTGCCGCCAAGGAGAGCCGCGTCCTCTCCCTCTCCCCGTGCCCTTTCCCGTCTCGGCAAGGGACCGGCTCCCCTTTCCTCCCTCTTCTTTTTCTTTTTCCTCGGCCGCCGACCGCCGCCGACGTCACCCGCTGCCGCGCTTGGCCGCTAGCGCGGGGAGCGCCCGCGCGGTCCCCTCGCCGCGCTCCACCGCCTCCGCGGACCGACATTCCGCTCCCCAAACCGACCTTGCCTCCTTCCCCATAAAAATCCCCCCTCTCGCTCCCGGCCGCCATTACCGCCCGCCGCCGAGCTCCATCCCCTTCCAACCCGTCGCGCCGCGCCACCACCCCTCTTGCCGTCCGCCGCCGCGAGAAAAGGAGCCCGGCGCCCTCATCCTCTTCCCCGGCCCGGGATCGTGCCGCCTCGCCGCGCCCGCGCCGTCGGCCTCCTTCCCGGCTTGCCGCCCCGCCGCGGTAAATCCCTCTCTCCTCTCCACCTCCCCCTCCCTCTCGTGTTTTAGGCCGCTAGCTCCCCGTAGAAACCCCCTCTGGGCGCCGCCAAGGTCGCCGCCCCTCTTCTCCGTTCCATCCCCGCGCCGCTGCTACCGCCGCTGCCCCGCGCCGTCGCCAGCCGCCGTCGGTCCTTCCCGCGCGAATCCGAGCCGGTGGTCTTCTTCCTCTTCCCCATCTCTCCACACCGGTGTACTCCCTTCCGCCGGGCTCGTGCCGCGCCGCCGAGTCCCCCGCCGTCGCCGCTGGCGGTCTCGGCCGTCCCCTTCCCCATTCCGCCCAGCCGGCCTCCGTGGTCGCCACGTAGGCGCCACGCGAGCGCCAGCCGGCGCCCTCTCCTCTCCACCTCCATACGCTGGGTTCATGCGCACTGCGCCGCTGACGGGTGGGCCCCGCCCTAGCAACCGCGTGGTGGTCGCGGTCCACCGGATCGGCCGTCCGCGTAGGCCGCGGCCTGCACCGGCCCATCGGCCCCCTCCTCTCCACTCGGCCTCCCACCACCCCTTGGCTCACTCGGTCCGGCCCAGTCGGCCCCGAGTCACTCGGGAGACCGGACCAGGCCGCGTCACCAGGCCGCGCCGCCAGGCCGCGTCACTCGGCTTGGGCCGCGCCCTCGAGCGCCGGCCCGCTCAGCCTCCAAGCGCCATCGGCCTGCCTCGGCCCATCGGCCTTCCTTCCCTCGCGCGCCGATCGGCCATAGGCCGATTCCCTTCGGGCCGTCGGCCCATTAATCCGGCCGCGCCCATTCAAATCCTTTGGGCTGCCCTTAGCCGCCCAAAATGAAGTCTAAATTGCATCCCTCCTTCTTTTCTTTTTCCAGGGAATTAATAATTCCTTTTCTTTATTCCAGAAAATCCTTAAATCTTCGGAAAATTCATATCTTTTCAACCGTTCGTCCGATTAACCCCGTTCCACTTCCAAAATTCCTCAAAAATCGAGATCTACCTAATGGCATGCTTAGTGGTCATTAATAGGGCTTCTTTTGTCGCTTTGTTGAGTCGTCTCGTTTCGCGTGTAGTCTCGGAGCCCGAAGACCCGCAGTGCGCGGATTTCGAGGACGAAGCTCAAGATCTCGAGCAAGGCAAGTCACCTTTGACCAATTGAACCCATAATTTAAATTAAGTATTTTGATTCCGCAAACTATGCATGACTTAGGTTACACATGGCACTCGGCCTCGGTTTGCAATACAACCGGCAGGCCCTACCCATTTGCTGCATTCACCTTCCTTGATTATTTGAATACCCTAACACCCTTGTCACCCCTCAGGTGATGCCTCGGTATCCGTACCTCGCGTACGAATATCGAGACTCCCCTCAAACTTTAAAATTGATCACCTGGGTAAAACTTGAGGTTACAAAATGCTTGGAAAACCCGACACTTGGGTCGGTGTCTTGAAAACTAAAGTGAGTTTCTAAAACTCGCGGTACGGGAGACGTACTGGAGGTACGGTCTGCCCGTTCTCGCTCTAAGGACCGATTCCTTGGGAATTACATCCAAGCATATGTCAAGTACGACCACATGGGTGATATGGGACGCCCCTGGCTGAGTAATTAGCTAGGCCAGGGAAATCTTGATGCCAAGGGACAAGTGGATTCGCCGGGGTGGTGTCGGGGAGGACCCCTGGGCTTCCTGGCACAGTATGGTCTGGGACCTAACCTGGTGTTGGCCCGTGGGACCCCTCCCGTTGGCATAAGATGACCCTGAGTCGGCTTTCGAAATGCCTTGTCGTGAAAGCCTCAAGGTCGCCAGACGTGACCGAGAGTCGCGGGCTGGGTGATTCGGGGTTAGTAACGTCGTGTGGGTAAAGTGTACCCCCTCTGCAGAGGTTAATAACTGTTCGAACAGCCGTGCCCACGGTCATGGGTGGATGTGAGGTGATTCCTTAGCGTAGTTTTATTGAACACCTTGTGAACTGCTGTTGGTGTGAGGTTTCCCCTTCTGTGCTTGGTTTAAGGCTGTTGAAGCAGCCGGAGTCGGTGACGATTGGCAGGGAGCCTCTCGTACCGATGTGCTGACTTGTGGCTGTTGAAGCAGTCGGAGTCGGTGACGATTGGCAGGGAGCCTCTCGTACCGACGTGTGTGAGTTGTGGCTGTTGGTGCAGCCGGGTCGGTAAACGATTGGCAGGGAGCCTCTCGTGCCGACAAGAATCAATCGATACATTTTTCACTGCTCCAGCCGGATGAGACGCACTTTCTCATCCGTGTCATTGAGAAGCACTTACTTAGATGTTTCTAAAGCCTTGAACTAAAATCAATTGTGAAAAATAACTGGCCCTCCTTTGAAACTTGCATTAAACACTAAATTTCCCCTGACTTGCTGAGTACTCCCGTACTCACCCTTGCTCTATATAATGAAACCCCCCCCAGTTCTCGAAGACGAAGAGGTGGACCCTGCTGATGAAGAGTTCTTCCAGGAGCAAGCCGACTTCGAGCAGCAGTAGGGTTTCGGCCTTCCCCCAAGGCTTTGCTTGTGGCTTAGGGCTAGTCTCCGCTTTCCGCTTCCGCCTTTTTGTAATGCTGTTGCGAACTCGGGTTCTGTCCGCAGTTCCAACCTTGGTTGTAATCCTACTCTTAATAAAGAGACCGCTGTTGTTGTGGTATTCTGTCTTCCTGTCGTACCAGCGCTATTTCCTGGGACTGGTACAGGCATACAGGTCAATCTGGACCGCCCTATCCTGGCCTTCGCCCGGGGCTAGTTTGGGGCGTGACAGAAGATATGTTACCAAATAGAAAAATTTTATGGTCCTTAAGAAAATATCTTGACGTACCTAAATTTTACACTAAAATTTTTGGTACCTCAAATTAGTTAGTACTTATAAATACCAAATTTTACCTAAAATTACTTAGTACCTGTAAATACCAAATTTTACATAAAAAAGTGATAGCTCTTAGTACCTTGTCAAAGCTTGTAAAATTACCCTATCAAATAAACAAAGTTTAGCTTTAATTGGCTCTAGATATCCTATATTTTTTTGTAGAGAAGGGTATTTTTTAACCTAGCTTTTGCATCCAACTGAATATATGCAATCATTTAAATTGAAAACTTAGCCTCTCAAACAACCTAATATAAAATTCGTTCCTATAGAGATTTGAACTCAAGACCTTGGGATGCTACTCAGGTCACTGCAACCACTAGGCTACATGCCCTTTCACTCCGAGCTGAAATTTCATTATGTTTATCTATAATATTCTATTATAGTATTCATCTTCTTGCATTGTCACTCCGAGCTGCTTGTTGGGTCAAGAACATGCCCGGCGAAGAGCACCGCATCCGACTTCTCCTCCACCACAAACAACGCAAACGGATGGTCCGCGACGAAGTCCACAGGGTAGCTCATGCTCAAGGCTAGCATCATCGTGCAGGCCGTGGACGCCGCCGCCTCCATGCCTTCCTCGTTCACCTCGACGACCGCCCTGTGGAACACCTTCTCCACCACCAGCCCGCCCTGCATGCCGTCGACCATGCCGGACAGGTCGGCCTCGCCGGCGTCGAATGCCGCCGTCACACCCATCCCCTTCAGAACCTCGTTGATCTGGCTGTAGAACAACACCTTGAACCTCGGCAGCCTGAAGTCGCCGACCTTGACGCGTCGCTCCGGCGCATGGTCGCGCAGGAAGGAGGAGCCCGTGCCGGACGCCGCCGCCATCTCGTCGACGAGAGCCGGCAGGCCGTCGCGCGCGTCTGGCAGGAAGATGTACATCGACAGCCCAGCGTGCTCGCCGTCGTCCTCGTCGTAGTCACTGTCACCGTCACCATGCTTCTTCATGGTGTGGTGGTACGGCAGCTTGAGCACCTTGAAGCCGTCGTACCTGCCGACGAACTGTTTCTTCCGGCTGCTCATGAACTGGACGTCGACGGAGGTGCCGTCGAGTCGGTGGAACTTGTCGGTGGTGGTGCTCTCCCTGGGGAAGGGCTCGGACCAGTTGCACTTGAAATAGATGGCGTTCACGAGCACGAGGGCGGTGAGGACATGAACTGATCCGTCTGGAAGGATCTCAGGGATGAGCTTGTTCGTCGCCTTGGACACCCACCTGTTGATCTTCTTTCTTGTTCTCTTTGGCTGCATGTTAAGTTCACAAATTTACTACATGTGTGATCGGAATTTGAGAAATCTTCAAAATATTGCAAGTTTTAAACCCTGTGGAGCCTGGACTGACCTGTCTTTGGAAGTTGGCGGCGCGCGTCTCGGCCTTGTAGATCTCCACGGCGGCGGCGCGGTAGGCCGGCTTCAGCGTGAGCGTCTCGTCGTGCCAGACGCCGCACGCGTAGGCGACGCGCGGCCCGCCGGACTCGGACTCGTCGGCGAGGCCGACCTCCACGGCGCGGCGGACGCACTCCGCGAGCTCGTCGAGCGACGCCGCGCCGAGCAGCGCGAGCAGCTCGTGGAGGGTGGTTCCCCTTGCCCCGGCCGCCACCAGCGCCAGCGCGGCGTACAGGGACACCGGCGAGAAGACGAGGTTCTTGTTGTTGACGCCGTCGTCGGCGAGACGCTTCGCCAGGCGGAGCGCGAAGGCCGTCATGCCGCCGCAGTTGCCGGCGTCTTCCATGGTGATGGTTCTTGATTGGTGGCAACGCAGGCAAGGTCACCGTGAAACTACAATGTTGATTGGATCGCAATGCAAGCAAGGTTGTGAAACGTACACAGATTACTGTAAGTCGGTGTGCATATATGGCAGATGGAAGTTAATAAGATATGTTCCCCTTAAATTTGCAGAATATGGAGAAGATAAAACTACCAAATTAACCACGTATAATTTCCTTTCACCTGTGCAGCCGCGTGCCGCATCAGGCTAGAATGTGCGCTTCGAAGCACACGGGTCGAGTCGAGAAGAAAGCCACCGTCATCACCGACGGCCCACATGGCGCAACGACGCCGCCGGCACAGGGGTTCAATTCACAAATTGCCAGCCGCGGTCGAAGCCGCGGGCCAACCTACGCCCTAGCTCACGGCCAGCAGGGTTCAAAATTCCGGAATGAAGAAATTTCGGTTCTATCGGACCTCCGATATGATAATATTTTGGCTCAAATTTTTAATTTTTTTATTTTTTGTGAATTTGGCAATATTTGTTCAAATTTGATCAAATTTTGTTCAAAAATTCAATTAATTTTGGATCAAAATTTCAGAAATTTGTATCGGTACCCCATATACAAATGCCAAAAACGAAAAATTGAACCCTAACGGCCGGACACCACTTGCAGTTTTGTTTACTAAGTCAAAGTTCTTCGAGATTAAACAAGTTTATAGGAAAAATAATATAGCAACATTCATAACATCAATTTAGTTTCATCAAATTAATCCACTATTAATTATATTTTGTAGTATATTTTCTTTGTATTGGAAATGATTCTATATTTTTCTATAATACATTTATTTCTTATAATATGGAATGGACGAAGTAACTATCAGCAATGAATTGAAGGTGGGTAGTCTACATGTTTTGACTCTCGTGTCCTTTAGTTGATTGGGGAAATTTGAAATAGGTGTTGATTGGGGAAATTTGAAATAGGTGAATTGAGCTATCAGCAACACATATATTTATTGGAATTGCTAAATCACACTCAACACAGAATTGGGGCCAACTTGCAAAATTTTGATATTAGGATCTGCTTCACGATTTGTGCCAAACCTCCACCTCCCGCTGCTGTGACCTTGATGAACTTCAGGGACTGATTGAAACTAGCCCAATGAGTTAGGATTTAGGGTTCGTGGTGGGGGTCAGCATGGGCAGTGGCGCAGCCAGGGAGGGGCGAAGGGAGGCCTGCCCCCCCCCCCTCCCCAACAAGATTAATTTCTTTCAGTATCAGCTAATCACGTGATTAATTAGGCTCCATTCAATAAACAAACTAAGTACAGCTAATTAACAAGTTAATTTGAATGTTTGGCCTTGATATTTCTACTTGCTATCTGGATGTGCATGCAACTTGTGTAGAGTTGTTAGTATTAAGTCAGTACTGCTAAAATTAACTGTATGTATGATCTAGTTGTAACTATATGGCTAAATTTAATTAAGATAAATAATTTTCTATATGTGGTATAGGTCTAAAAATGATAATCTTGTATTGCCAATTTGGTAAAGTGAATGTACTAGTATATATTAATATGCATTGTTACACGTATGAGGTTTTGAAACCAATGAATATTTTTGTGCTATTTCTTTATAACATTGTTACTCGTTGATAAGTTGGCCCCCCTCATGCTTAAATCCTGGCTTCGCCACTGAGCATGGGAGTGAGGAAGGGGTAGAGGGGAGATGTTCAGGGAGCTCAATGGAATGGTCGCGGGAGGCGACGGTCTAACTGCAGGTGGCGAGGCCACGACAGCATTGCCGAAGCCGTGGGGTTGGCAGTTTGGTGCTAGCAACGAGGGTGTGGGATCCTAACCAGTTAGAAAGTGGTGGTGATAGTTGCATCTCTAATGGCGAGGGGGCTACTGAAGACGACGGGATGGGGGCACCTTGCTGCCGCCTCGCATGGGGAGGAAGAGAGGAGGGAGGGGGCAGGGTGAGGAGGTTGGTCCAGAGGACGTTTTGTGGGATGACACGAATTCAGGATCTAGCTGCTTAATCGGCTGCAGAATAAATAGAAGAAGAAAAAGAGAAAAGCTGCAAGCATTTTATGCCGCACAAATTCTGCTCATTTTCTCTGTCCTAGCTACTCTGAAACTAGTTTTCATCAGATACTGTTCACCATCTGAAATTCATCAGAGTTTTCCCGTGAGCGAGAGAGGGAGTCATCCAAGGGCATTTTGCACATGATATGTAAATGAAATAAAGGAGCGATGGTTCACATGTATGCCGGTACATGTTACCAAATAGTAAAGAAAAAGAGTAAAATATATGACCGGTCTTTGATGGGGGTGTCACTTATGTCCGTAAACTTGAAAATTGCACATCTAGATCCATCATCTTAGTTTAATTAACCATAGCCGGTCCAAACTATATTTGATCGAGGCTGACCTCCAACGTGGCATTCCATGTAGGCAGCACTTTTGCAGCCAACTCCCTCCACAGTGAAGCATGGCGAAAGAATTGCAATTAGGTCCTTTGAGCTACGGTACCACCCTGATACCCACAAAATCCCCAAATCCCTTGTTCTGTTGCCTTCTCCTCCTTACAGCTAGGGTTAGTGACTAGAGGAGGTGAAGTGCGGGATAGCTACGAGGGAGCGATGGGAAGTGACGAAGTGCGGGGTAGCGACGAGGGAGCAGCCGGAGCTGACGACGCACGACAAGGTAGTGGCAGAAGGGGCGAAGTGTGGCTTCAACACTTCGGACCGCCATGGCTTCTCCAAGCTCGTCCTCGTTTTGCAGTCGTCAGAAGAAGTTAGTTGTACCGTTGATCCAATGCCCCTCATGCAATGACAAGACCATCGTGTAGCGCACAGCGATGACGGATGCTAATCGGGGTTGTATTTTCTTCGCTTGCCTTGATCACGAGGTGATTAGTTGAGTTGAATTTGTTGGATTTGGTTATCTATGGATTACTTAAGTAGGGTTGATTTGACATTTCTTGTTATTTCATAGAAAGATGGATCTGCCTGTAACTTTTGGTATTAAGAGCAAGGGTACGTCAATTATCTCAAGAGGAATGGCTTGATTGCTGAAAAAGAAGGTGCAGATGAGAGGAGTGCAGTAGGGTTCGAGCAAGCTGCATTGTGAATCAAGATGAACTTAAAAAAAGACATTGATAGCTAAAGTATCCATTGGGAGAGAATTGGTAGTGCACTGCAGGGCATTGGAATGCCACGTTGGCAGTCAGCCTCGGTCAAATACGGTTTGGACTGGCAATGGTTCATTAAACCAAGATGATGGATCCAAGGGCAGAGCTAGAGTATATGAGGAGGGTGCCTAGGAACCCGGTCAAGAAATTTTTTTAGCTATAGCTCACCTATTTTCATCATCTGTGCACTCCCCTCAATACAAATTTAGGCTTCCACATAAGCTTAAACTCAATCCAAAGTAGAGTAAATTAAGCAAGTGGCACCCCCTCTATTTCATTCTAGCTCCACCCTTGAATGGATCTAGATGTATAACTTTTAAGCGTACGGACCTAAGTGACACCCCATCTCAAGTTTAAGGACCAACCGTATATTTTGGGCAAAATTTACTACAGGACAACTAAAAATTATGGTCTTTGTTGGTGGACACTCTAAAACTTTGATTGTGTTGGAATGATACTGAAAATTGTGGTACTTTGCTAGTGGACACCACGACCATTATAATATAATATCCACACAAATAAGGAGAGAGAAGTCTTATGAAATGTCTATTTTGCCCTCTTCTTCCTCTTGCTTTTTTTGCCTTTTTCTCACGCTGTTGATTCTGCATTCTGCTTCCTCGACAAGCACCACCGCTACTCAGCTGCCACAAATTCCGCAACTTCCTTCATCCTTGCAGATTTGCAGGTTGACGCCGCCGGTCTCGCCGACCTCACCATCGCTCCCCTTACTAGCAAGCACCGGCCAACGCTTCTCTCCTCTACTCGGTGCTGTCGCAGCCCCCATCAATTCCACCTGATTTGCTGCTGCCTCCTCTACACCAGCCATCCAAATCCGTAGGCAACTTGAGAAACGCACGTGTTCTTGGGCAGCAATAGAGACAGTGGCGGCGGTGACGCACACCGGTATGAAAGGCGGCCACAGTGCATTCCGGTGATAGGACGCCCCATCCTCAGGCAATGTTAGTAGCTGCCGGATGGCAGTGGCCTCCTTCAGTGGCTATGGCTACTGCTGCATATGGGAGCATCAATCTTGTAGACATCTTCATTGACTTTATGGAGGGCTCAATTTGTTATCTTTTTATCTCAAAGAATTTGCTTGCTTTTCCAAATATGAAAGATTTGGAGTCTTGTATTTGATTGTGCCTGTGGTGGTTGCCGATGGTGAGCCATTCCGGCAAGGTGGTGGGAGGCAATGGCAGCAGCTGTCGTGCTGGATATATTTCCCTTTCAGCAGCGAAATAAAAAAAAGAAAAAAATAGAGAAACAAAAATGCTTTCAGCAACAGAAATACGCCACTCATACCGAAAAGAAAATATCGAAGTGGTTTATTGAATAACATACTCCCAGTCCTAGATGGTGTGCTTTCTCCGGTGGCAGAGGCTAGCAACCACGTAGACGCGAAAGGGAGGAGTCGGAGGTGGTAGAAAAGAAGGATGAAGAAGAGGGCAAAATAGACATTTCATGTGTCTTCTCTCTCCTTATTTGAATAGATATTATATTTTAATGGCCCGAGTGTCCTATAGCAAATTACCATGATTTTCCAGTGTCGTCAAGCAAATTCAAGGTTTTAGAGTGTCCACTAGCAAAGACTATGATTTGTAAGTGTCCTATAGCAAATTTTACCTATATTTTGCTTTAAAAAATTATTCCCCTTCGTTTCATATTATAAGGCGATTTGATTTTTTTTCTAATCAAATTTCTTTACATTTAACCAAATTTATAAAAAAAATTAACAATATCTACAATACCAAATTAGTTTAATTAAATGTAATAGTGAATATATTTTGACTAAAAAAATCAAAACGACTTATAATATGAAACAGATCGGAGTAGCTTTAATTAGCTCTAGATATCCTATTCATTTCTAATAAACACTGAAATTTCATGCTGTTTGTCTATTCTATTCTATTCATCTTCTTGCATTCTTACTCCGAGCATGTTGGGTCAAAGACGTGCCCCGTGAAGAGCACCGCATCTGACTTCTCCTCCACCACAAAGAACGCAAACGGATGGTCCGCGACGAAGTCCTTAGGATAGGTCAAACAGAACAGCGCCATCGTGTCGGCCGTGGACGCCGCCGCCTCCGTGCCTTCCTCGTTCACCTCGACGACTGCCCTGTGCATCACCTTCTCCAACACCAGCCGCCCCGGCTCGCCGTCGATCATGCCGGACAGGTCGGCCTTGCGTACTTCGAAGGTGGCTTCAATCCCCATCCCCTTCAGAACCTTGTTGATATGGCTGTAGAACGACAGCTTGAACCTCAGCAGCCTGAAGTCGCCGACCTCGCGACGCCGCGTCGGCCGGTGGTCGCGCAGGAAGGAGCCCGTGCCGTAGGACGCCATATCTTGTCGACGAGCGCCGGCAGGCCGTCGCGCGCGTCCGGAAGGAAGATGTACATCGACAACCCTGCGTCCTCGTCGTCGTTGGCCGGAAGAGTAGTGTTAGTGTCACTGTCACCGTCGTCGTCGCCATGCTAGCTTCTTCATGGTCTGGTGGTACGGCAGCTTGAGCACATTGAAGCCGTCGTGAAAGCCGATGAACTGATCCTCCCTGCTTCTCATGAACTGAACTGAATGGTACGTCTCGGCCTTGTAGATCTCGACGGCGGCGGCGCGGTAGGCCGGCTTCAGCGCGAGTGTCTCGTCGTGCCAGACGCCGCACGCGTAGGCGACGCGCAGCCTGCCGGACGCGGACTCGTCGGCGAGGCCGACCTCCACGGCGAATTTTTTTTATTTTTTGAACTTTTTTATTTTTAAATTTTAAAAATAAACTATTTCAAAACTTATTTTCAAGATCTGAACCTTTTAGCCACGTCAGTCGAACGGGCGTGACAAAACAACACTGTCGGTGCGCAGTTACCTGCAATTGCCGGCGTCTAGCTTCCATGGTGAGTTCTTGATTGGATCGCAATTCGCAATGCATGGAAGGTAGAGTGCACGAATTCCATGAAACTACAGAGTCGGTGCGCATATATATATACGGCAGATGAAAATTAAGATATATATGTTCTGTTAAATTTGCAGAGTAATTAAGGAGAATATAATATGGCTGGGCCAGCTTGAAGACCTAGGTTTTCATTTTACCTGTGCAGTGCTTCGACGGCCGTGATTGCCGACGACCCACACGACGGAACGACGCCGGCTCAGGGACTCGCAACTCGCCAGCCACCGGTTTAGCTATGAAATAATGGAGCTGATACATGTTACCGAATAAAAAAAATGTCGCTAGCTTTAATTGGCTCTAGATATCTTATATTTCTAATAAACAATACAACGGTTAATATTTTCTAACATAGAAGAAAGAGAAAGAGGAAAAGACAAAACGTCGAGCCTCCGTAAAATGAAAACATGGATGTATGAGGGTGAAAAAGAGAAAGAATAGTAATAAAAGATTATTTTTTGAGTTAATAGTTAGAGCCTTTGTCATCTCAACCATCGCAAGGATACAGTCTCTAAATGTTTTTTATTGTCTAAGAACCATAATGGTCTCTATCATTGAATATGCCCTGAAATTTCATGTTGTTTATCTATTATATCCTATTCATCTTTTTATATTCTTACTCCAAGCTTGTAGGGTCAAGGACATGCTCCGCGAAGAGCACCGCATCCAACTTCTCCTCCACTACAAAGAACACAGACGGATAAATGGTCCGTGATGAAGTCCTCAGGGTAGGTCATACACATCAGTGTCATCGTGAAGGCCATGGACGCCACCGCCTTTGTGCCTTCCTCATTCATCACCTCGATGCTCGGCTAACGGAATGTCTCTTCATATTTGATTCTTTCCCAAGGATACTAGACTATTTCCAACCCTCAATTCAGTCACCATTCTATTAGAAACTATCGACGGATTAGATCGCGACTATGGTATTTGTAGAGTATGGGGATCGTTGGAACCAAGATATACACGAGATTGAGGTAAAACAGATGAGAGACAGGGATTTTTATACAGGTTCGGGCCCCTTAATTGACAGGTAATAGCCCTACTCCTGTTAGCCGAAGCCAGCGTTGCTCTTATATATCAAATCACACGAGTACAATATTTGGGAAAACCTAATCTAGTCGTCATCGACTTGACGGCATGAATCTCCAGTACATAGTCAACGGCAAGGTAGTTTTCTTCCTCGAATACGAACTCGGCGAGATTGGGGGTAGCGCTAGATCCCTCATGTCTGCCTCTGTGGCTCCAGATTGGGTATGTTTAGGCTTGTCCCTCATGTTGGTGTGTCTTGACCCATATTGATCTGTGTCCCCTCTCCTCCTATGGAATCTTGTATTTATACCCATAGATGTCCCCTTGTCCAAGTAGAATTAGAAAAACAAATATGGATACGATCCGAGTAGTTTTTGTAGTTTCCAACTTGTCTGTTTTTCCTTTCTTATCCAGAACACCTTCCGTATATAAGGCATGATTCTGTATAAGACTTGGTATATGGTGGGCCTCGTCGAGCCCAACCCAAAATCATTGGGTATGCCTTATCCATAACACTGATAGTAGCCCCCGACTTCAATGCAAATGAACGAGTTGATGTTCTCGACCAAAGACCTTGAAACAACAGTTGTCGAACTCACCTAACCATTCTCGGACGACTGAGAAGGTGTGGAGTATGCAACTAAGTTCCTTATCCAAGCTTGATCGAGAATTTGGATTGAAGTCAGAAGCTTTCATCTCGGCGGTACACCATCACTTTATCCAGTAACCCTTGTCGAACTCAACCAACTGTTCTCGGACAGTCGAATAGGTGCAGAGTATGCGACAGTCCTGATGTCTGACTTTACTGCTCTGATATCTGACTCTCCTGAAATCAATTACTCAAAGCAAATTGTTAAATAGAAAAAGCCTCTAAGCGAACGCTTGGGGGTAAAATGTGAATTGAAAAATCGAAAATAAACTGAATCTATTTATGACAATAAAAGAGTATTTTCACTGGAGCTGCGCTCAGCAATCGGAGTATGGTACCCTTTCTAGCCCCCAGCTGTCTTTATGGAAAAGTTGTTTTCCACAAAGGCAGTTTAAATCTTATAACAAACTATGCTGAAGCAGCGAATTCCTAGCCCCCAGCAGTGAAGTTGGGAAAACCAATTCCCGATTACACGGCTTGGTTAATACGCTCAAGTGGGTACTCTAACATGATCAGATCTAACATGGTCGTTTGACCCTGCATGACCTGATAAACTTTCACAGTGCCAGGCGTCCCTAGCCGAGGTCCATGGGACCCCGAAGCTTGTTAGGCTAGTGTAAGAGAATAGTAGGATCGACTTCGACACGTAGCGATATAAGAAAAGGGGATCAACAGACAAATATTATAGATTTTATATGTATAAATACTTACAGAGATTGATGCACGGGGTGTGATAAGATCGCTACTACGCTAGTCAAGAACTAGTTGTGTAGTTGTACTCAACAAATCGCAGAGGTAGTAGGAGAATCGCTATAACCGCTAGTCGAGGACCAGGTATATAGTCGTTCTCAACCACTCGTAGGGTTGGTGGGAGAATCACTACGACGCTAGTCAAAGACCAGGTGTAGACACATCTTGACCACTAGAAGACGTGGTGGGAGGACCGCTACGACGCTGGTCGAAGACCAGGTGTAGACATACCTCGACCACTCGACGACGTGGTGGAGGACCGCTACGATGTTGGTCGAAGACCAGGTGTAGACATACCTCGAACACCTGAAGGCAACTCAGAGGGATGGTGAGAGGATGACTTCCACCACCGGGCGAGGACCAGGTGTAGTTATCCTTCGACCACTCGAAGGCAACGCGAAGAGATGGTGAGAGGATGACTGCCACCACCAGCCGAGGCTCAGGTGTAGTTATCCCTTGACCCCTCGTGGGCAGTTTGGGGAGGTGGAAAGGAAATCACTACAATCGCTGGTCGAGAACCAGGCGTAGTCATCCCTTGACCACCCGTAAAGAACTGGGAGAGATGGTGGAATCGCTACCACATCTGTACTCAGACCAGGTGTCTAGTCGTACCTCGACCACTCCTAGAAGATTTGGAGAGTTGGTGAGACCGTTGCCACGCTAGTTGAGAAACAAGTGTGTAGTCGTACTCGACTACTTGTAGAAGATTTGGAGAGTTGGGGTGATCGCTATAACACTTGTTGAGAACCAGGTGTGTAGTCGTACTCGACCACTCGCAGAAGATTTAGAGTGTTGGCGAGATCGCTACAACGCTGGTCAAGGACCAGGTGTGTAGTCGTACTCGACCACTCGCAAAAAATTTGGAGAGTTGACGAGATCGCTGCAATGCTGGACAAAGGTGTAGTCGTACTCGACCACTCACAGAAAATTTGGAGAGTTGGCGAGATCACTACAACACTGGTCAAGGACCAGGTGTGTAGTCATAGTCGACCACTCGTAAAAAATTTGGAGAGTTGGCTAGATCGCTACAACGCTGGTTGAGAACTAGGTGTGTAGTCGTACTCGACCACTCGTGGAAGATTTGGAGAGTTGGCGAGATCGCTACAATGCTGGTTGAGAACCAGGTATATAGTCGTACTCGACCACTCGCAGAAGATTTAGAGAGTTGGCGAGATCGCTACGACGCTGGTTGAGAACCAGGTGCGTAGTCGTACTCGACCACTAGTAGAAGATTTGGAGAGTTAGCGAGATCACTACAACGCTGGTCAAGGACCAGGTGTGTAGTCGAACTCGACTACTCTTAGGGGTGCCTGAGTTGGTTATTACATGTGCATCTCATGTGGCCAGCATGACTCACATACCCAACTAATAGCATATCGGACATCCGTTCACAATTATGCCGAGTGATCAAGCTGACAACATTCGCGAGGGGATTGTCCGTAACAACCTTTTCTCAAATAGTCCAGACGTGACCGGCGCTAAATGTGAGATAGGTCGCTGGTCTCTGTTTGTTGGTTTGGTCCAACAACTCCGCATTTATTCGAGAACGTTCTCAATAATGGGGTGTACTCGATCGCTACCTACTCATGTGCTCAATTGTTCCTGAAAAATATTTTCTAGAAGGCAAGATATATAATAGAGAATACGGAGCATGTACTCAAAAAACTGTATATAGCATTATCAGGATGTAACAAGCAGATTCAGATTAAATATCGGGTATTACGTAAACCGTAAACAAGCATGATTTATACAGAAGAAGCAGTGCGTCGCCCAGGCGTTGCACTGCTGCCCGGGCCTGGCGCGCCCCGACTGATGTAACACCCCGACCCAAGGCATAATAGGATTGATAGGATACTCATGCCAACAAGTTACAACTTCTTTTTCGGAAGCCCATCTCCAAAGAACTCTAAAGTTAAGCGTGCTTGGCCTGAAGAAATCTAGGGATGGGTGACCGACCGGGAAGTCTTCCCGGGTGCGCACGAGTGAGGACAAAGTGCGCAGAAAAGACTAGTGTTGGCACGAGTGAGGACAAAGTGCGCAGAAAAGACTGGTGTTGGTTTGTGAGGGCAGTCTATGTCCTATTTAAGCTGCTAGATGTAAGCGGTCCCGGCCTCGTGGAGGCGGGATGTTACAGTATGGTATCAGAGCCGACTCTCGCGGTTTCACGGGCGCGTGTGTCGCAGTTGCGCAGGCATGGTGCGCATGGCTGGTGTGGACTCGGTGTGGTCACACAGTATGGCACATGCACTGGCACTGGACATGGGTGTGTCGCAGTTGCGCAGGCATGGTGTGCATGGCTGGTGTGGACCCGATATGGTCACACAGCATGGCACATGTGCTGGCACTGGACACACGGACGTGGCCAAGAGAGGGAGTTCCTGGCTTGGGGTTGATCGACGAGGACGTCGATCTCTTAAGAGGGTGAGGATGTAACACCCCGACCCAAGGCATAATAGGATTGATAGGATACTCATGCCAACAAGTTGCAACTTCTTTTCCGGAAGCCCATTTCCAAAGAACTCTAAAGTTAAGCGTGCTTGGCCTGGAGAAATCTAGGGATGGGTGACCGACTTGGCCTGGAGAAATCTAGGGATGGGTGACCGACCGGGAAGTCTTCCCGGGTGCGCACGAGTGAGGACAAAGTGCGCAGAAAAGACTGGTGTTGGTTTGTGAGGGCAGTCTATGTCCTATTTAAGCTGCTAGATGTAAGCGGTCCCGGCCTCGTGGAGGCGGGACGTTACAGTCGACAACGGTATAAATCATGCTTGTTTACGGTTTACGTAATACCCGATATTTAATCTGAATCTGCTTGTTACATCCTGATAATGCTATACACAGTTTTTTGAGTACATGCTCCGTATTCTCTATTATATATCTTGCCTTCTAGAAAATATTTTTCAGGAACAATTGAGCACATGAGTAGGTAGCGATCGAGTACACCCCATTATTGAGAACGTTCTCGAATAAATGCGGAGTTGTTGGACCAAACCAACAAACAGAGACCAGCGACCTATCTCACATTTAGCGCCGGTCACGTCTGGACTATTTGAGAAAAGGTTGTTACGGACAATCCCCTCGCGAATGTTGTCAGCTTGATCACTCGGCATAATTGTGAACGGATGTCCGATATGCTATTAGTTGGGTATGTGAGTGTCACGCCCCAAACTAGCCCCGAACGGAGGCCAGTACAAGGCGATCCAAATTAACCTGTATGCCTGTACCAGTCGCAGGAAATAGCGTTGGTACAACAGGAAGACAGAATACCACAACAACAGCGGTCTCTTTATTAAGAGTAGGATTACAACCAAGGTTGGAACTGCGGACAGAACCCGAGTTCACAACAACATTACAAAAAGGCGGAAGCGGAAAGCTGAGACTAGCCCTAAGCCACAAGCAAAGCCTTGGGGGAAGGCCGAAACCCTACTACTGCTCGAAGTCTGCTTGCTCTTGGAAGAACTCTTCCTCTGCTGGGTCCACCTCTTCATCTTCGAGAACTGGGGGGGTTCAATTATATAGAGCAAGGGTGAGTACGGGAGTACTCAGCAAGTCAGGGGAATTAAGTGTTTAATGCAAGTTTCAAGGGAAGGCCAGTTGTTCTTTTTCACAATTGATTTTAGTTCAGGACTTTCAGAAACATCTAAGTGAATGCTTCTCGACGGCATGGACGAGAAAGTGCGTCTCATCCGGCCGGAGCAGTGAAATTGTATCAATTGATTCTCGTCGGCACGAGAGGCTCCCTGCCATTCGTTCACCGACCCCAGCTGCTCCAACAGCCACAACTCACACACGCCGGTACGAGAGGCTCCCTGCCAATCGTCACCGACTCCGGCTGCTTCAACAGCCACAAGTCAACACATCGGTACGAGAGGCTCCCTGCCAATCGTCACCGACTCCGGCTGCTTCGACAGCCTTAAACCAAGCACAGAAGGGAAAACCTCACACCATCAGCAGTTCACAAGGTGTTCATTAAAAACTACGCTAAGGAATCACCTCACATCCGCCCATGACCGTGGGCACGGCTGTTCGAACAGTTATTAACCTCTGCAGAGGGGGTACACTTTACCCACACGACGTTACTAACCTCGAATCTCCCAGCCCGCGACTCTCGGTCACGTCTGGCGACCTTGAGGCTTTCACGACAAGGCATTTCGAAAGCCGACTCAGGGTCGTCTTATGCCAACGGGAGGGGTCCCACAGACCAACACCAGGTTAGGTCCCAGACCATACTGTGCCAGGAAGCCCAGGGGTCCTCCCCGACACCACCCCGGCGATTCCACTTGTCCCTTGGCATCAAGATTTCCCTGGCCTAGCTAATTACTCAGGCAGGGGCGTCCCATATCACCCATGTGGTCGTACTTGACATATGCTTGGATGTAATTCCCAAGGAATCGGTCCTTAGAGCGAGAACGGGCAGACCGTACCACCAGTACGTCTCCCGTACCACGAGCTTTAGAAACTCACTTTGTTTTCAAGGCACCGACCCAAGTGTCGGGTTTTCCAAGCATTTTGTAAACTCAAGTTTTACCCAGGTGATCATTTTAAAATTTAAAAGGGGGCCTCGATATTCGTACGCGAGGTACGAATACCGAGACTTAACTTGACTGGCGACAAGGGTGTGTAGGTCATTCAATAATCAAGGAAGTCAATGCTGCAAGTGGGTAGGGCCTGCCGGCTGTATCGCAAACCGCGGCCAAGTGACATGTGTAACCTAGGGAATGCATAACTTTCGAAAAGGAAGTACTTAGTTTCAAATTATGGGCTCAATTGATCAAAGGTGACTTGCCTTGCTCGAGATCTTGAGCTTCCTCCTCGAAGTCTGCGCACTGCGAGTCTTCTGGCTCCGAAGCTACACGCGAAACGAAGTGACTCAACACAACGGTAAAAAGGAAACCCTATTAATGACCACTAGTTGTGCCATTGGATAGATCTCGATTTTACGAATTTACAGGAGGTGGAACGGAGTCAATCGGACGAACGGATGAAGAGATATGAATTTCTTAAGGTTAAATGATTTTTTGACTAAGAAAAAAGAATTAATAAATCCCTTGAAAAATAAAAGGAGGAGGGGCATGAATTGGACTTTATTTTGGAAGTTTAAGTGCGGCCCATGGCAAAAATGGGCGCTACCAAGCCATGCGAGCCGGCGCGCGGGAGAAATCGGCCCGCGACCGAGCGAGGCGCGCGCGCGGGGCTATTTGGGCCGGCGCGCGGGAAGGCGGCCCAAGGCCGAGCGAGGCGTGGTCCATGGGCAGCGCGACGCGGGGGAAGGCCGGACGGCCCGGCTGGCGAGGCGCGGCCCAGCGGGCGAAGCGGCCGCGAGGGGAGAGGCCTTGGGGCCAGACCATGGCGCGGCCCAGGCGGCGAGATGGCGCGGTGGACCGGGAGACTTTGACCAGTCCCCCGTGGGACCGAGGCGGGCGGACGTGACACCCACGTGGACACCACGTCGGACCGAGAGGGGGAGGGGCGGGGGACCGCATCCGACGGCCGACGACGCACGGGTGAACTCCGGCGTACGACGGAGGTTGGGAGGGGCGGCAAGCTCCGGCGGCGGGAGGAGGAGATGCGATGTCGTTTCACCGGTGCGGATCAAGGGGAGGAGAGGCGACGTCGTCCGGCAGCGGCGCTATGCGGCGGTGGCTATGGCCGCACGACGAGGGAACGAGGAAGATGGGCGGCGCCCATGGCGGTGCTCCGGATGGCTCGCGGGCACTCCGGGAGGACGACCGCGAGGGAAAACAACAGGGGGAGGCCGTCATCGGCGCGGGGACTCGGCTCCGGACGGCGGCGAAGGAGGTTTGGCTCCGGGCGGCGGCAAAGGGGAGCTCGGCTCCGGGCGGTCGCGGCGGAGCTAGGGTGGTTCTACCGCGCCTACGTGCACGGGAGGAGCGGCGGCGAACGGTCTAGCGCCTAGGGGAGAGGAAACAACGGAGAGGGGAGAGAGAGAGTACCGCGGGGAGGCGGTTCGTCGTGAAGGGAGGCCGACGGCACGAGACGTGATCGTCTCGGCCTCGGACCGAGGAAGAGGAAGAAGCGGCGGCTGGAGTACACGTCCCGCGTCCTCGAGCTCCGGCGGTCGCGGCGGAACGGCGGCGAATTTTTGGGGGTTTTCGGCGGTGGGGAGAAACGCGGCCGAGTGAGGGGAAGGTGGGATTTATAGCGGCTCGGCACCTTGGCTTCGCGGAGAAGACTCGCGGCGCGGTCACGCACGCGGACGCGCGGTCGCCGGCGCGGCGCCCGAGCGGCGGCAGCCATGGCCGGCCGAGAAGAGAAAGAGAGGAAAAGGGAGAGGGGAAAGGTGGAGGGTGGACTTGCCTCTCCGGGAGGGGGCACGGGCGGAGGAGGGGGCTCCGCGCCCCGGGCTTGGCCGCTAGCGGCTTGGAGCGGCGCGGGCGCGAGCTCCCAGGGCGGCGGCAGCGCTGCGGGAGAGAGAGAGATCACGGGGAGCAGCGAGCTCGCGCGTGAGGGAGAGAGGAGATAACGCGTGCGCGGCCGGGCTCTACCGCGGCACGTGCGCCGCACGTGCCCGAGAGCGCCGGCGCGGCTGGGCCGACGCGGACTGGGCCGGGAACAGCGCGGCCAGTGAAAAAAAGGGGGAAGCAGGCCGAGCGGGGGGGGGGTCCGGGGAAGAAAGGGGGAGCGGGCCGGGAGGCGGCCCGGGAGGGAAGGGAAAGCTGGGCCGGGAGAGAAACGGCCCGAGGGCAGGGGAGGAAAATTAGACTTTTCCTGAGGGATCGAACGGGTAAGATTAGGGCTCGGATTCAAAATCCGATTTCGCGGTTTTCTCCGGGATTGAACTGGGAGGGGAAACACGAGACCTTGGCACACGACAAGACTCAACCGAAGAGCAACTTTCGCAAATAGGGTTTGTAGCAAAATAGTTTTCCCGCTAACGCCGCGACAAAACGGGCGTTACATCGACGTAAGATAGTAAGCGCTCACACAACAGACATTGTATAAAAAACATGCCCTAGGTAAATATTATAAATTATGGATCTGAAAATAGGTACGGTAAATTGTATGAAATATTGCGTACCTTTGTAGATACATGCCAGATGTATCTATGAAATCAATAGATTGATTTAAAAAATCAATATACTAATTACCTTGTTTAGCGATGCTAACCAACTCGGAAGTAGTTGACCCGAATTAAAGCCTCACGGTCGACAGTATTGAACTGTTGATGTCTTTGAAGCTTGGTTGATTTTGATAGATTGAATTGTTAGCGGCAATGATTCCGATCTGGTCGGGGAACGTATTCTGGTCGGGTCAGATCTCCCAGGACCAAAATCGTTGAAGTATCCCTCGTCGAAAACTCGATAGCGACGGTGACTTGACGAAGCTTGAGATGACGAGGGTCCTGATCCGTCGAAGAACACACTTCGGTTGGGTCATATCTCCCTAAAGCCGAAGTCGTCATGTAATTTGTCGTCGGAGAATCTGTCTCTTGAAACCCACCTCGTCGAAACCTTTTAGCACCAAAATCCCCTACCTAGCGCGCCAATGGCGACGGAGTAGATCGCGACTATGGTATTTGTAGAGTATGGGGATCGTTGGAACCAAGGTATACACGAAATTGAGGTAAAAGAGACGGGAGACGAGGATTTTTATACAGGTTCGGGCCCCTTAACTAACAAGTAATAGCCCTACTCTTGTTGGCCGAAGCCGGCGTTGCTCTTATATATCAGAATCACACGAGTACAATATTTCGGAAAACCTAATCTAGTCGTCATTGACTTAGCGACCTGAATCTCCAGTACGTAGTCGACGGCATGGTAGTTTTCTTCCTCAAATACAAACTCGGCGAGATTGGGGGTAGCGCTAGATCCCTCATGTCGGCCTCTGTGGCTCCAGATTGGGTATGTCTAGGCTTGTCTCTTATGTTGGTGTGTCTTGGCCCATATTGATCTGTGTCCCCTCTCCTTCTATGGGGTCTTGTATTTATACCTACAAATGTCCCCTTGTCTAAGTAGAACTAGGGAGACAAATATGGATATGATCCGAGTAGTTTTTGTAGTTTCCAACTTAAACTCTATTTCTCCTTCCTTATCCGGAACAACTTTCATATATGAGGCATGATTCTGTATATGACTTAGTATATGGTGAGTCCCATCGAGCCCAACCCAAAATCATTGGGTATGCCTTATCCATAACACTGACAAAAATACACTAGTACAGAAACCCTTTAGTTGCCGGTTTGTCAACCCCACATGGGTGTTGGATTTGGCAACCGGCATTCGGCTAGCAGCACTAATAAGGAGAAGTCAATAGTTCCGGTCTAGGAAACAGCACCTTTGAGGTTTTGCAAAAAAAAAAAATACTGGCTTGGCTCGGCTCAATTCGAGCCGATGCCTCAAAGCCACCAAAAATAAATCAAAAAATCTAACAAAAAAATGAGACAAGTTCATATTAGAGAATCAGAGGATCAACAAGTTCATAGATCACAGAATCAAATATTTATCGATAAGTTCACGTCATAGAACCAAAAATTCATCAATAAGTTTATTCAAAAACCAAATCAAAGAATGCACATGCATAGTAGGAAAAACCCAGAACCAGCATCTTGATGGCTCGGTTCGCTCACAAGACAGCCCCACAATTGACCCGGAGTGAACTAGCTGACCCAGACGGTTTTCTTGTAAAACCGTTGAACCAGCACAAACCGAGCCAACCGACTCATTCATACAACAGCAGAACTTGGCCACTTTAAGGCCCGTAATTGCCAAACTGATGTTTGAAGCCCATTCTTTGGAATAGATCAGCAAAAATCAGGTTGGATGTGGGAATGGAATAAGTTCACTTTACATCTCTCAATTTGTCGTCAAATCTAAAATTCGTCCTTAAACCGAAATACCAAATATAACGGGTTCCTCAATTTACAAAACCGAATCATCCGAGGTTTAGATAGGATTATAGCATGTTTTAGCTAACGTGACAAGCTGAGTCAAAATGGGACCCACGCGAGGTCCACCTGTCAGTGTCTATCGCTTTTTTCCTCCCCTCTCTCTCCTTCTCCCCTCTCTTCTCCTCTCTTCCGAATCCCTCTAGAGGGATAGCTGACGGGGAGGACGACGTGACAGGCGGCGAGGAGAAGGGTGGTGGCCGGCGGGGAGTAGGGGCGGCGCGCGGGGGCCACCTTCTCATACTACTTAACCTTGAGACCGCTCTCCAAAAGTTGCATGGCCTTCTAGGCCCTGACGGTGACATAGCACGCGATCTTCTCATTAGGACGGATACTGAAAGACCTCACTGTCTACCTCGCTGCAAAATCGCACCACTCTCACCGTAAAAACCAATCACACAGTGACACCATTCATACAATGGTTAAAGAAATTACAAAGCTTGAAACAAAATTTGCTTACCCTTGGAGAAAGCCGGGCTCTGCCGCTCAGCTGCTCCAACACCTAGGAAGGAGAATGAAACCGAGTTTTTCTTTTAAAAAAAATCAAGACTCGCATTCACAAATCACATTGATAGATTCACTGATTCACGAAATCATTGATTTACTCACCTGAGCATGGGACTTCAAGGGGAAGCCCACAAGGAGATCAACTCGGGCCAGTTTACCAAGAATCCTGGGCTCCCAGTGGCAGCGCCATGGGGTTGACGGGCAGTTGGGCAGGGTGGAGAGTGGCGGAGCAATTGCCCCGATTTAAAAAGATACAGGCTCGCTCGTAGGTGAGAAAGAGGAAGGAGATGTTGATGTCTCGTCAGGGAAGAGGAAGAAGGGTCCGGTCTCGTCAGCTCCTCGCCGGGGAGCATGAAGATGAGCACGAGGACCGCCACGGCAAGTAATATGAAGAAGCAGATCCCAAGCTCGTTGAAGTCACTCGCCAGGAAGAAGGAACGATGGGGCTCACCGGTGTCGAGGTTCGGGAGGCAACAGGCGACAACTAGAAGGAAGGGGGAGTGGTGCTTCCCAGGGTTGAAGGATGCGATGGGGAACATCGAAGAGAACTGGAACGATCTGGATGGTGTGGACGATGGCTGAAAAGATTAGGCGTTTGCTACTTTGCTAAGCGAACGTGCGTGAAATAGCCACCCAGCTGCCGCATCAAGCTAGAAAACAACAGCGCTTCGACACACACGGGTCAAGAAGAAAGCAGCCATCATCGCCGACGACCAAAACCTACACAACACAATGATGTTGGTATACAGGGTTGACAACTCGCCCACCCCCGGCGCATGGTGGCCCGAGGATGTCGTGAGCGTGAGTCTTAGGGGATGAGGGGGGACGGTACATTCCTGGGTCAGTAGCTTTGCATTTGATTTGTAATTCCATTAGCACTTGTGTTTGTAATAATAAAGCAGAAAATTGTCAAAAAAAAAAAACAGAGTATTCTGCTTCCGGAAACACTTCTAATCACTTAGGTGAATATCCATCCATTTATTGCATGTCAACTAAATGATAAAGAAGGGGAGAAAGCCATGCCGTCGAGTGGACCGTATCGATAGGATTGGGCCGCTCCCGATATCATGGAGGGCAGATTCTGTAACACTAAGATCCAGGTGGCCGGATCTGACAGTCCACGATCTGACCTAGACGATCACCACGTCGGGGAAGGAGGGAGCAGCCGCTGCACCGGGGTTAGGAGGGAGGGGAGCCGCCGAAGTCATCGATCTCGCCGTCCCCCGGTCCACGCGATTCGGACGGAGAGAGGAAAAGGGAGGCGGCCTATTGCATTCTCTGCCAGCATGTGCAAATGGAGTAGAGAAGCAGAGGATGGTGATCAAGTTACTGGTTAGCCACGATTTCGTAGTACATGATGTCTGTAAGAAAATCTATTATTCGTTCTAACATTTTGTTCATTTGACTTTTATCAAATGCTGTTTGTACCATAAGCATGTCCTCCACTATAGAAGCCCTCAGATTTTTATTTATTTCATTCTTACTGACACTACCGGAAAGTAAAACATATTTTATGGTTACTGAAAATTTCATTCCATTGATCGACGTAGACGGGTGACCACAATATTGGATGATTTTTTACCAAAAACATTCATGGAATAATATGTTGACTTGAGCTTGTAATCTTGGGCGCATTATGTTTTTTACTTCTAGTTGTTTATTTCGAGCACTGTTGAATGTAGATGCCACTAGAAATAGTCTGGCTCTACCGGAATTCGGTTGGTGGATTTTGAGTTAGAAGTAGTCGCCGTTTTTCAGTTCTTTGACTGAGCTGGAGACGTTTTGTGTGATGGCACGAATTCAGGATCTAGTTGCTTAATCGGTCACAGAAGAAGAAGAAAAACAGAAAAGCTGCAAGCATTTTACGCAGCACAAACTCTACTCGTTTTCTCTGTTCTGGCTGCTCGGAAACTAGTTTTCGTTACATACTGTTCACCATCTGAAATTCATCAGTTTTCCCGTGAGCGAGAGGAGTGATCGAAGGGCATTTTGCACATAATATCTAAATGAAATAAAGGAGCAATGGTTCATGTGTATGCCGGTACATGTTACTCAATAGGAAAAAAAATGTAGTTTTAATTGACTCTAGATTAGATTTTTTTTATTCTAGTACTGGCTTTACCATTGAACATGCCTGTTAAATATTATGTTGTTCATCTATTCTATTATTCTATTCTATTCAACTTCTTGCATTTTTACTCTAAGTTTGTTGGGTCAAGAACATGTCCCGCAAAGAGCACCGCGTCCGACTTCTCCTCCATCACAAAGAACGCAAACGGATGGTCCGCGACGAAGTCCTTAGGATAGGTCAGACAGTAGAGCATGATCGTGCTGGCTGTGGACGCGGCCGCATCCGTGCCTTCCTCGTTCACCTCGACGACCGCCCAGTGGGACACCTGATCCACCGGCAGCCCGCCGTCGACCATGCCGGACAGGTCAGCCTTGAGTACGTCGAAGGCGGCCTCAATCCCCATCCCCTTGAGAACCTTGTTGATCTGGCTGTAGAAAGACACCTTGAACCTCGGCACCCTGAAGTCGCCTACCTTGATCCGTCGTCGCTCCGGCCTGTGGTCGCGCAGGAAGGAGCCCGTGCCGGACGACGCCATCTTGTCGACGAGCTCCGGCAAGCCGTCGCGCGCGTCCGGCAGGAAGATGTACATTGACAACCCTGCGTGCTCGTCGTCGCCATGCTTCTTCATGGTCCGGTGGTACGGCAGCTTGAGCACCTGGAAGCCCTTGTAAAAGCCGATGTACTGATCCTCCCGGCTGCTCATGAACGGGACGTCGACGGAGCTGCCGTCGAGGCGGTGGAACTTGCCTGTGGTGGTGCTCTCCCTCGGGAAGGGATTGGACCAGTTGCCCTTGAAGTAGATGGCGTTCACGAGCACGAGGGCGGTGAGGCGATGAACTGATCCATCTGGAAGGATTTCAGGGATGAGCTTGTTTGTCGCCTTGGACACCCACTTGTTCATCTTCTTTCTTGATCTCTTTGGCTGCGTGTTAAATTTACATATCCCAAATTCATCAAATTTACTACATGTGTGATCGAAATTTCAGAAATCTTCAAACCCAAATACCTGGTATTGACCTGTCTTTGGAAGTTGGCGGCGCGTGTCTCGGCCTTGTAGGTGTCGGCGGCGGCGGCGCGGTAGGCCGGCTTCAGCGCGAGCGTCTCGTAGTGCCAGACGACGCACGCGTAGGCGACGCGCGGCCCGCCGGACTCGGACTCGTCGGCGAGGCCGACCTCCACGGCGCGGCGGACGCACTCCGCGAGCTCGTCGAGCGACGGCGCGCGAGCAGCGCGAGGAGCTCGTGGAGGGTGGTGCCCTGTGCCCCGGCCGCCACCAGCGCCAGCGCGGCGTACAGGGACACCGGCGAGAAGATGAGTTTCTTGTTGTTGACGCCAGCGCCGCCCTCGCCGTCGGAGAGATGCTTCGCCAGGCGGAGCGCGAACGCCGTCATGCCGCCGCAGTTGCCGGCGTCTTCCATGGTGAGTTCTTGATTGGATCGCAATTCCAAAGCAAGGAGACGTGACCGATTTATACGGGGAAACTTTTTTTCTTCGCTTAAGGAGACACATATCCACTCGTTTTTACATGTCATTCAAATAATTATTAAAAATTTAAAAAAACTGACATCATATATTCATTTGAGATATGTTATTTCGTAGACATGCAAATTCAATTTCATCCTACACAAGTTAAATGTATAAGTTAAATTTGAATTTATATATTTGTGAAGTGATATATCACATATTGATTCATGTTGTCACTTTTTCAAATTTTTAATGACTTTTTGGGTCACATGGACAAAATGAAGGATATTTTCTCAACAGATGAAAATTCACATTCATTTATATTTCATTGTGCATATATATCTAGGATGGATAAATGACTTTCTAGTCAGACGGAAATTATGATATGTTCCCTTAAATTAATTTGCAGACTGCCTCCTTTTCATCAACTCAAAACTTCAAATTTGCCTTCAAAACCAATTAAGGAACGAACGCAGCCAGTAAAAGATAAATTACCCAAGTAACCCAACTAACTACGTACGTAGAATATGGCTGGACCGCATCAAACTTGTTTGAGTTTAACATAGTTTGTGGAGAAAAACATAGGAACATCAACAACACTAATTTAGTTACATTAAATTCACTATTTTAAATATATATTTGTGGTATATTTCTTTCGGTTGTTGGAAATACTTTTACATTTTTCTACAATGCTTTTACTTCTTGTAATATGATGAAATGGAGGAAGTAACTATCAGCGATGAATCGAAGGCTGGTAGTCTACGTATTTGACTCTCGTGTCCTTTAATTGATTGATGAAATTTAAAATGAGTGAATTGAGTTATCAGCAACAAATTCATTTATAGGAATTGCTCACACTCACGGAAATTTAAGGCTAAGATCTTGTAAATTTCTGATGCTTCACGATTTAATTGTGCCAGACCTCCTCCTTCAACTGATGACCCTAACAAATTCCGATGACCGGCCGGCAGTGGGCCCGAGAGTTAGGGACCTAGGGTCACTAGAAATTGATCGACGTGCCTTGTTACCAGTGAACTCATACTGCTAGATGGGTTTGGTAACACGGAATCCCTCAGGTAGGATAGACTTGTTAGAAGCACTTTGTAAGTAGAAATTATGTGTTTAGAACATATGAAAGTAAATTAAATATATGTCCAAATGATTTGTCACTACCAAAGTTTTGGTGCCCCTAAGTTAGAAATGTGTGTTTGGATTGAATCTAAAATGTGCTTATAAGAAATAAGTTTGTGGGCAACAACAAAAAATTGGTTTAGGCTTAGGCAATATTTTGATCGCTACAGTGCTCTCTACTGGTAGAAAATAATCTGAACCGTTGATCTCATTTGATCGAAAGATTCAGAACTATTTATACTACTACCTCTGTCTCATAAATATTGAATTTCTAGTGAATTGAGAACATATTAGGAGGATAGAAAAATGACCGTAAAAACCTTATTTAATGAACACAATACATGCATATATTTCCTATATATAAACTTGATTGAAAAGAAGGTTGAGACAACGGGTTAAAGATGGGATGGAAGGAAAACGGAGTACAAGGAATTTTGATGTAATCAGTTTGTTGGATCCTACATTAGTAAAAATACAACTTTTATGGGACAAAGGTTTAAAGGTAGAAATTTAATTTTTATGGGACGGAGGTAATACTACCCTAATTAGCAATAGTAGAAACGTGGAGGAGCATTGTTGTCTAAAAAAATAGGTGCGAAGGGATATAATCGTCATTTAGCAGTGACTAAACATTTTTTTCCTTCTTTTTTGGCTTTTTTGATAGAATATGAGCGATGCCAACGCAATGAATAACCACATATCGATCTAACTAGGAAAAAACATAAATGATAAAGTTATCTCTAATCATCGTGTTAGTAAATTACTGATTTACCCTTAATACTACTAGTAATATTATACTACCAATAAAGAGCACTAGAGTATCGCTCTTGCTTTGGAATATTTTGATCAAAAAATCCTTGTTTCTCCACGGAACATTTCAGCAATCATCAAGTGTTACTGTTTATCTTCTGCGTGTTTACTGAACCTCAGTTTGTGTGTTACTTATGTCTTATGTGACTAAACGGGTATTTGAAGTGAGTAACCAGTTAACCACTGTGTTATAAATCAGAACCTAACATTAAAAATCCAGTGGCTCTCATAGTCTGCCCTATAAAGAATAAATCTTTTCCAAAATTTAAATTTTAAAATTTGATTTTGAAGTTGATTTTAATGTATTTTTTCTATTATCTTTTAAATAGTTAATATAATATATATATATATATATAAATTTACTCATAAATTATCTTTTATCGTTAATAAGCTGTTACAAGTTAGAATCACTCTTGGCCAATCAATGAGAATTCATGTTCCTAAATTAAATATTTCAGGCATCAATCAATCCACATCAGGCATTTTCAACCTCCGTTCACGAAATCACAAGCTTAATCAACACTACTCATACATCTCATACCAAACATAGGAAAAGTAATACTAATATAATTATCGTCCACATTAATTTTACTATTTCTTACTAACTCAACCACGCAAGCACACCTAAACCTCGAGAAAATCACATCACCAAGAGACTATACACTGCACTGCTTATCATAGACACACGCTAACCGCACCAAACATGTCGGCGCTACCGCCACGCACGCCACGCACGCCATGCCGACGCGGTGGAACACCTTGCTGCTCCATGGTCCGATCACTCGCTGCCGCCGCCGCCGGCTGCGGCGCTCTCGGCGACGAACTCGGCGATGCGTATCATGAGGTCGCGGCCGTCGTCGAACGCCGGGAAAACGTAGAAGGCGTGGATGGCGTTGGGATACTCGACCACCCTGACGTCCTTGCCCTTGCCACGCAGCATCTCGGCGTAACGCCTCTGCCAGTCCTGGAGCGGGTCGTAGCCGCCGATGGCGAGGAGCACCGGCGGGAACGCCGGGGAGTCGACGCCGGAGGCGGCGGCCGGGGCGGCGAAGTTGGCCGCCTCGTGGGTGCGGTCGCAGCCGTCGGGAAGGAACGCCCGCCACAGCCAGTCGGTGCGGGAGACGGTCACGATGGGCGCGCCGTCGAGGCGAAGCTCCGAGTCCGTCCTCTCCTCGCCGCCGAAGAAGGGCTGGATGGCGACGAGGCCCGCGACGCGGACGTTCTTGAAGGTGTCGGCCTCAGCGGCGTAGCGGCGGGGGGCGGGNGTTCCCCCCCGCGCTGTCGCCGGCGAGGTAGCAGCGGGCGGCGTCGAGAGGCGGGACGGCACCCGCGTTGTGGTGGTGGTTCTTGGGGTCGTCCAGGTAGCGGAGCGCGGCGAGCCCGTCGTCGTAGGCCGCCGGGCAGCGGTGCTCCGGCGCGCGGCGGTAGTCGACGGACAGCACCGCGGAGGACGCGTACCGCGCGATCCGCCTGCACGCCGCGTCGTACGCCGCGGACGCCGCGGAGAGGAACGCGAACCCGCCGCCGTGGAAGAAGACGATGACGGGGAGAGGAGGAGGGAGCTCGCCCGCGGCGGCGGTGGCGGCGGGGTAGAAGAGGCGCGCGCGGAGGCGGGTGGGCGGGTGGAGGAGGATGTCGCGGGAGGCGACGCCGCGGCACGGGGAGGAGAAGGCCGGGACGCGAGGGTCGAGGACGGCGAGCGCGAGGCGGTTGAGCGTGCCGTCGGCGCGGCGGGTGGCGTCGGTGGCCCAGTCGACGGCCTTCAGGGACAGCCGCATCAGGCGGGACATCGGCGGCTTCGGCTTCGGCTTCCGCCCCGGCGGCGTCGGCGTCGTGTCCTCCATGGGCGCCGCCGTCGTGTCGCGCGTGGGGGCTCGTGTGATGTCGAGTCGAGTCGGGGGGGGCTCACGTATTTTATGCGGGATTCATTGGAGTTGGGAGATGGGGATGAGTAAGGAGTGTGGGGAGTGTGGTGTTGCGTCGGTTGATAGCTACGGATCGTTTTCGTGTGCCGTATTGCCAATGGGATCTATTGGCAATTGGATGTCGTGTTAAATTTAGTTGGGTTCTATTTTGGGTAGGCACAAAGGTAGTTCGCAACAACCGTGGATGGCTATATTAAAAGGCTGAAATTGGTATGTGGTTGTAATCATTTGAGTAAGTTTTTGTTTTTTTAGTTTTCAATTATTATGTTTCCAAGGGTACCATATAAGACATTTAGGGACTAGTTGTTACTGCTCGTGCTCGCGTGGAGCGGAGCTGAGGAGTGGTGGGAATATCGCTCCAACTTTACAACGTAATTTTTGGGACAACTTTAATTTATATTATTCAGGATCTCGAAAGTATATAGTACAACTCCAGTTCCATAGGACAAAAATCTCAAAGTTGGAGCTGTACTAGATAGACTCTTAATTCATGGTTAAAATAGAACATACAATATATTCTTGTTTAGGACCAGCGGTAGCGACGCTCTTGAGCGCCACAACACTTCTGGACATTGTCGTGGAATCACTTTTCCTTTCCCAGGTGGAATGCTTCAGGTGAAAAACATGTTGTTTTCTCTAGGGCAGATGATATCGGCGCTTTTGATGTCGCACTCTTGTTGGAGGAGTCATTTTGAAGATCTATTTCCTAACAATCTCAACTCCATACTTTTTGTCCTTTTGCAGTGGCGTCGTAGCCACCTCAAGTTGACCACATTGACGGGCCTTATGAAGAAGAGCGGATTCATTTTTCTCTCTTGCTCTCTCCCCCATAAACTCAAAGGCGTGGATGGTCTTTAGTGTGTTGGAATGTCGAGTTCCTGTTTGGTATTCTAATTATAGTGTGCTAGGGCTATGTTCTTGTAATTTGTTCTTGCTTTATCAATATCATGATCACGCACTGTCCTGTGTGATTTATTTTAAAAAATTGTTTATGCTGGCTGCAACCAACAATTCACATGTGCTTATCACAGCTGCTGCAAATTAGTTGTTCAGTGTGGATCGGAGCTAGCTGGTTGCAACCAGCACTGCCGATTAGGCCTATTATTCTATTTTTGTTACGCAAGCAAGAGACAATTTAAAACATTGTAGGCATGATTTTATCTAGTTGAAACATATTTCATCTCTTTATTCATTAAGTTTTACGCGCTTATTTAATCAGAATAAAGCTTCTATTAGGAGTGGCCTAACAAGTAGTGTCACTTGAGGTATCACTCTTAGAACGTTCAAGATACTCATGGCGATGACTTTCATTCGGATGTCATCCAGAGGGGCAGAAGGAAAGAACGGCTTATAGTGTGTATTGATAGGGGTGTAAGTGGCTAGCCCGTGTACCTACTTATAAATCAAAATAAGCTGATTTGTGACTTATTTTGGCTTATAAGTTGGTTTCACGGATTAGCCACTTACACTCTTACGTGTTGATGTGCCTGGAGAACGCGTTCAATAATGAAAACACAAAGTGGGAAAACTCTTTTAACCTTTCTAGAGGATGTTCCCTCTGTTTACTTAGGTTGTATTTGAGAAGAGAAGAATAGAAAAGATTAAGAAGATACACAAAACGAGGTAAACTATTAGTGCATATTTAATTAATTATTAATTATTTTAAACTTGAAAAATGGATTGATATGATTTTTTAAAGCAACTTTTCTATAAAAAGTTTTCAAAAAACACACCGTTTAGTAGTTTGGAAAATGTGCGCGTGAAAAACAATGTTGTTTATTCTTTTTGTGCTCTTCTCAAACGCAGCCTTAAATATCATGCAAACAGTTATGAAAATTAGAATGATAATATATGAATGCAATTGAACCGTGAATGGAACTTTTGTTTTTTGTTTCTTTTGTTTTTAAGTTATGCTCAAGTCATTCTTGTTCCTATTGGTACTACTTACTGGTGAAAACGGCCATGACAGTTGCATGTACATCCCTATTTTGAGAAAACCACAGTCACAGCTATGACCGTTCAATTGACGAAGGAAGTCTATTGTGGTTTTCTGGAGAGGCAAGGTTTGAGAATGGTGAATTTGGAGATGATTTACACAATCGTCCAAATCCACAGTCGTCGTTCGTGTGGATTTGTGTACGTTGTGGCATCATTGGAACAAAATAAAAGGATTGGGAAAAAGGAATTTGAAGCCCAGTAATTTCTGGGAAGGGAGGGAACAACCTTGATGGAGCTCCCATCACGTATGTAGGAAAGCAATGTGTAGTTGTTCGTGCAGCTGAACAAAACCTGAGCTGCAAAGCCTGTGAAAGCAAGCAACACTTCGTTTCATGTCCTTTATAAAATTAATACAACTACAACTTGCCGAATGAACATCCCCATCATTTCGTTTATACCTACGTTTACCCATATCATTTATTAGCAACTAAAATATAATTTATGAAATAAACTTGTATACACATGTTTTTAACGATTTAAAAGAAAATGTTATAAATTAAATTATGATTAAAAACCCAAAAAATCAACTCCAAAAAAGTTTTAAAATTTAAATTTTGACTTATATGTATAAGGATAAGTAAAACAATGGCGCACGAAAAGAATGAAATTGTATATGATCTTAAACCTATTGATACTAGGCTGAAATTCTTACAAAAGAAATGCTCAAGCTAAAACTGCTAAAAATTTAATTGTGTAAAACTTGTTGAAACTCTGTAATAGACTTCCTGATATTTTTTCCTCATCTCTACTATTATGAAAATTGAAAATGTTTTCATCAGAATTTTAGTACGTTGGTTGGACGTGAACCGTATCCAATTCAATGTAAGTCTAGAATAACTATTATACATCACCTCCTTCTCGTAACCTAACTCAATCAGCCCACACCATCCCACTACCCCATCCAGCGCGCTCCTCCCCTGATCGACTTTTTCTCTCTCTCTCACTTTTTTCGTTTTCTTTTTCTCCATTTCTTTTCTCCCAATAATCCTGATCCTCTCCCTCTCATTTCAATCACCTTTCTTTTCTCCTTTTCTCTTTTTCCTCCTTTTTTTCTCTTTCAAATTTATCTCATCATAAATATTTTTCTTTTGAAATTATCATTATTTAAAGTGTATATGTGACAAGTTTGTTACTTTGCAAATACTTTTCATCGATAGTAAAAAAATTCATAATTAAATAATTAAAATTTTAATCTTTGATCAGTGAGGTATAGCAAAATATTAATGCGTCAACTTATGGAATAACCAACCGATCAATTTGTAAGCCTATAAAAAGATGTACGTAAGCGATTCTTTGTGTAATGACGCATGAAACTTTCGTAATTGGGTTCAATGCTATATATATAAGATTTCTGACTTTGTTTTGTCATTGTTTTGTTTGTCTTATTTTGGTTTGTCATTTAAATTGGTAGAGTTTTTATCAATCGCGAAAATTATATTTACCTATTGCAACGCATAGGCCATTTTTTCTTGTGAAAGAAAAAGAAAAACAATTTGCCGGTACTTCCTCTTTATGGGCATCCATGCTAATACTCCAACCATGTTTGGTGACCGACCTTTCCTGCCAACACATTGAATGACCGGGAAAATTGTTGAGACGGCAGAGCAGGAAGGATTCATGTAGCCATTAGCTAGCCCATCACCGACTGGAGGGCTTTTTTTTACACATCATAGATTTGGTTTCGACTATTTGATATCTGGCTAATTTTATCATAGGCATTGTCAGGAAGTGTTAATATAATCAAAATGACAATGAATATAGTGCCAAATTATTAAATTTTAGTAGCACTGAGGATAGCGGAGGACGGTTGTTTTCTCCCTTATCCAGTTGAGACCGCCGACAAGTGAGAATGTTTTGCTGTAATGTACATGCAGAGGATTTGCATCCACTGTCAACATATATAGCTCTGTCGCCGGCCAACAATAATATATTATTGTGCATGTAAGTTCTAAATATTGCCTCCACACATCATCGCTGATAGATATAGTTCGCTAGGGCTGGTTTTGTGAAATTATATTTTGGGTTGACTAACTGATGAAATGTTATAAACAGGTTTTGCGAATATAACTTTTTGGTGTAAAACTGAATGTCCCATTTCGAATTTGATTTCTCAGCTTCATTGTAGTTAAGTAGCGTAAATGTAAATACTTATGTCAAGTTTATGACTTGAACCGGGTAGATTGGTTTCACCATAGGAATCCTAACCAGTTAAGCTACGTTCACCTGTAATATAGTGACAAATTATTAAATTTTAGCACCGAGGATAACAGAGAGCGCTTGTTTTCTCCCTCCTCCAGTTGAGACCGTCAACATGGATATATATAGCCCTGTCGCCGGCCGATAATGTTTTATTGTGCATACATGTTCTACTTATTGACTTCATTACGACGATATATGCATGCTTTCACACGTCATCCCTGATATATAGTTCGCTAATGCTGGTTTTGTGAAATTATGTTTTGGGGGGACTCATTGATGAATTGTTATAAACAGGTTTTGTGAAATTAACTTTTTGGTGTAAAACTGGATGTTCCATTTCGAATTTGATTTCTCAGCTTCATTGTAGTTAGACATCATTAGGTATGTAAAAAAATTGTGGCTGCAAAACTGAAACCTGGCCTTTGCATGTCCTCCGCCTTTTCCAAATGTTCTGTTTTGATGTTCAACATGGCCATATGTAGTAGAGAAGTGAAGCCATAAAATATGTTAGTTTAGGAGGCAAGGCATAAAAGATTGTGTTAATCAGATTACCTACATTGCCCTTGAAAACTGCATGTCGACCCAGGAAAACTGAAGCCTATATATCCTGATGATTCTTGATCTGAATTTGTGCGGGTACAAATTTGTGGATCTGTAGCTATGACATCATGGATTGATGCTTTCTGACTATCTGTTCAAGCTAGAATTCTGGTTATCAATCTGTCTACTTTTTTCAATGAAGATGTTATTTGTTCATGTATAATCAATCTGTCTACTTTTTTCAATGAAGATGTTATTTGTTCATGTATAATCAATCTGTCTACTTTTTTCAATGAAGGTGTTATTTGTTCATGTATATACATATAAAAATCTGCACCATATAAATGTTCCAGATGGTCAATGTTCCTGTTTGCTCAAACCCCATTTCATCACCGTTCTCCTGCATTCCTGAACTGGAGAAACCTTTTTCGTTTAAAATAAACATGAATAACCACACAAAAACTATTTTTTAGTGATGTGAAACTCCAAACACTAGATTTGTGTGGTTATTCATGTTTGTTTTAAACGATGAGCAATTCATGTTTGTTTTTGTTTAATGACTTATTTAGATGTGTTGCAAAGGCACAACCACTTGGCTAGTTTCTCTGCTAATTTCAGAGAAAGAAGACATTTGGAAATTAAGACCACAAGGTAAAAACAGACGACAACATATGAACAGAGACGAAAAAGAGAAATTGTTCTGGCACAGCAAAGCAAACTAGCTTCAACATTAGCACTAGCAAACATAACCCCCATCTGTATAGTATTAGTTATCTTAAAAATGAACAGAAAAAAACAAGATTACAGAGTGATCTTTAGCCTCTGAACCATGGAGATATAACTTCTAGACTTCAAAAGATATAACTTCTTCGGAACATCTATGAACTGGCAGGGACTCGAAATATATAAGCGATCTCCGCCCAAATGAGAATACTAAACAAAATAACGGATACAGGCGTGATGTATCCTTTGGCAGCGTTTTGTCTATCAGAGTTTTGACCTACAATCCATGAGATTTTAGTTTAAAATATGATATGTTATGTCAAAATTCAAACTAAAGGTAATTAGTTCGTAGTGACTACTTACAGTGTATCATTGTCTTGCGTCTCAGGACGCAACCGCCGAAGCAGCTGAAGCATGGCCTTTTTCTCCATGGCGCTTCTCTCCGCCGAGCCACTGCGAAGTTCCATCTGGAGTAGCAGACGGAACAGCTCGTCTTTCTTCTCCTGCACCAGCATCTCGAGACCCGCAGCCGCAGGATCTATCTTGATATGAGAGTTGGCGCCCGCAGCAGGATTCGGGCAGGGCAGATGATGCTGAAAAATGCAAAGAACACCGTGAATTGCTTTTGTGAAATGGAAGCCAAACGTAGTAACAATGAGGAAAACAAGTTTGTAGTGGAGTGGTAAAAGTACTGAGTGCAGAGAATGGTTGGTTGTATAAGAGGATTTGAACAACGTCAATGTCAGTTTTACATATCAAGCTTTAGGAAGAATTTTAAAAACAATATCAAGTGAAAGTTCACTGGAAATTTGAAATATGAACCTATAAATCGGCCAATTGTTGGTCAAAATCTATAGCCTTCAACCTTGTCAAGATAAAATATGCTCTGTATTGTGCGGGGATAGAAGATACTCAACTATCTATGTATGGTTCAACACAAAAGTGATGTAAAAACAGTTAAATTTTAAACTACACGATAAACCAATCGACCAAGATTAATGGGCTTAATAGGTTGTGTGGTACTTCGGGCTACGACTGTAATCACAGAAGAAAATATATCACCATAAACATAGAATAGTAACAAGATTTACTTTGTGAATTTGTGATTTGATGGATCCTCACACGATGTCAATGTCCATAATTAAGATTTTGCAACAAAATAAGATGGATTGCTCAATCCTCCACCACTTTGCAGCTGATACATAAAGGATTGAAATAAAACATGATGATGCTTAATTTGTAGGGCACGATGGCAATTCGACTACTAACTGATTAACGAGAGATCTGTAATATCATCTTGCAAATTCAGAAAGGAGTACTTGCGTAACCGCGTACATTACATACCTTGTTATTATTTTCGATGGGTGGTTGGGGATCCGGAGCACCGGAGGAGGAACTGTACGAGGAGATGTGATTCATCCCGTCATAGATGAGCCTGGTCTCAACAGCCGTAGCCGGCAACGCGAACGCCGCCGCCGCCGCCGAAGGAGGACAGATGACCCGCGGTGGCGGTCGCCGCAGCGCGCCGCCGCAGATCGAAGCGCCGCCATCGACCGACAACCTAGGTGACAAGATTTCTCAGACCTAATTTGGGATCCCGTCTCATCAACGATGGACTCGCTGAATATAGGAAATGCTCATGCTAATCGGAGACGGGATCCGTAGGAATCAAGAATCGGAAACGCCGGTGTGTGACACATTACTGCCCCTGTTTATATTTATAATAATACCAGAAAAGATATCCATGCGTTGCAACGGATAAGCTAAAATTATAATATAGATTAGATAAACATTGATGATTAGGATTAAATTTTTTCGTGATATGAGCTCTTTATGAAAACATATTCCGTGGACGTATCAATTAACTTATTCAAAGTAGACTATTTCTTGTCTACCAGCTCTAACATCAACTAAGATATTATAGAAGAACTTTCTCGCATACTAAAATGAATCTAATAATTTAATATCTATTACCTACTTCATTCGTTTTATATTATAAATCACCTTGGGTTTGTTATAAGTCAAAACTCTCCAAGTTTGACAAGTTTATAAAATGAATGCTGCTATACATCCAACGCCCATCTGACCTCACCTCATCTGCCAATCGACGCAAACTAGCTTCGCTCCATGTGGGCCAGGGCAGTTAGCAGCTAAGCGCTGGTCGGACATAGGTTATACATACCACTCGTATGTATAGCAATTTTCTTATAAAATAATATAGCAATATTTTCAACGTAAAATAAATATACTATAAAAATATAATCAATGGTGAATTTAATGGATCAAATTTGAAAAAGTTTAACTTAGGACAAACCTATTCCAATGCTTTAGAGTTGTACACCATAATCTTGCCATATCGAATGCGATCAAGAAGGAACAAAATGCGAGGAAGTTGAGGAAATAGAGTAGATCATCTTCAGCAGAAGGTCGAGTAAGACGATGGTGTGAAAGAAGAGAGGGATTGTTGTTCAACAGTGGAGGAAGATGGCGGCATGCCAAACCTTAGCCAGAGAAAGTGAGAGGGGAGTAGAGGACCCAGGAGAATAGAATCAGAATTAAACTTTGAAAAAACAACGAATCAAATTTTGTGTGTCTTACGTTGCGATCTAGTTTTAAATTGAAATTGGACCTTGACAAGACCGCGCGTCACGTGGGAACACGATCTCGTCCAACAATCAAATTCAATCAACTCAAACTTTGATAATAAAAGGACCTAAACTAAAAAATAATGCATGCAATACATATATATATATATATATGCACATGTAAGTACCTGCTGCTACATAGTGCCATGATATATTGTAGCATGCATGTTGGCTCGGTTGATGGGGCCATGTGCGTATGTCACACGGGCATATTTTGATTAATGGTTTGATGGTACCTCTTTGTTTGACATCCGCATTTGTCATCTACGACACTTGTATGTGCATGTGAACGGACCCAAAGGTGTAGGAGGCCAGGTCTTGCGTGTGCGCTGTGACTTAATTGTGGACTTGGCTAACTGGTGCATGAGCTTAATTAAGGCCTAAGGAAGTTCATGGCTGGGTTTATTTCCGGTGGTGGCTCGGTGGTAACCCGACGGCCCAGTTGATCACATGTGCGCCATCAAAACCCGCGGCTGGTGACACGGACAACGGCGGAACAAAAGAAAGATTTGATTGAATGCGTTGCGGTCGTGGATGAGGAACGTACAGCATGTGGACTGCCAACTACGGACAAAGCCCAGCGGTGACGAACGGAAAAATTAAAGTGGTTAAATTAGATTAGATGTTACATTCATCTAAAATTTTTTTATATTTTGGGATGAAGGGGTACTTCATATACGTACTCCCTCCGTTTTATATTATATAAGTCGTTTTGATTTTTTTTTCTAGCACAAATTTTCGTTAAGTTTGATCAAATTTATAAAAAACCATAATAATATTTTCAACACAAAATAAGCATACTATCAAAATATATTCAATATTAGATTTAATGAAACTATTTGGTGTTGTAAATATTGTTATATGTTTCTATATAAACATATCAGTTCTAAATTTGTTACGAACATAATTTTATCCTCGCATATATATACTCCTGTTACAATAATCTCTAGTCATTATCATGTCTCTAATTAATATATGCTAACAAATGCTCATCCTATCTCAAAATAAATTGATTTTTGGCTATGAATTTAGACAAAGACTTATGTAGATTGATAGCCAAAAATCAATTTGTTTTGGAACAGACGGTGTATATGTTGCTTTAGAATGCTTACAATCAGAACTCAAGCTTCAATCACTTCCTCAAACATGCAAAAATAATAAGATTTAATATATATAAAGATGATATCAGTAGATTTATCATTAGAAAATACTTCTCTCTAGATAATTATATTTTAATACTCCATCTGTCCCAAATTATAAAGCCTATAAATTTTTTACACGATCTTCAATGACATAATTTGATCATTAATTTATTTCATATTATGTCATCAATGAATATAAAATTAGTATCAAATTAGTATCACATGAAAGTATTTTAAAATATGAATCCAACGAACGTCCTCGAAGCATAGTGGATGGCGGCGTCGACGACATGGTCGCCATGGTAGTAGTAAGTACTCCGTGGCGGCAGGCATGCTCTGCGACCTCACTCGTAGTGAGGGGTGCGAGAGAGAGAAGCGTCAGAAGAGGACCGGGAGACGGGAGAAGGGAGAAGAAGATAATATTAAAAATGTCATTTTATGTGGTTTTTCTTTCATCAATTAGATGAACATTATATTTTAATATATCTAGTGTCTTGTAACAAATTAGTTCTCAGACAAATTCACGTCTTTACAGTATCTCATAGCTAATTACATATTTTTGGATATCCTATAACAAATTTTGTCATAAGTTTAGTAGCATAGGCAACACCGGCTAAAAAATGCAGTGATGTTGAAATTAGCACACTTCTCTGCAGGAAAAAAACGTGAAATAACTACAGGAAATACATCAGATTTCTCCATCGAATAACCGAAAGCACGACCTAATTAATTCTACTAGCAAAATCACCTTTCAGTCATTCACTGTGGCATTGCCCACCATACACTCGATTTGCATGTCACAAATCATGAATCATAATCATATGTGGCCTCTTGTTTTTCGAGAGTTGTGGAAGGAAGAGATGCACGAGACATCAAGAGGCCCACGTAGGTAGATGATTTTGCTAGCCAACATAATTAAAGCTGTTCTAGGTTTTTTTGGCGAGATATAGCTGGCCGCCACCTGCAAGAGCGCCGCCACTACTACAGAAACAGCCTTTCCGTGCGGGCCGAAAGGCACCTTTCCGTGCGAAAGGCCTGCCCGCACGCGCGAAAAGGTTTGGGAAAAGACCATTTTCGCGTGCGGTCGGCCCAACCGCACGGGAAGATCCATTATCCCGTGCGGGCCGCTTAAGCAGACCGCACGGGATAAGCGATCTTCCCGTGCGGTCGCGTTAAGTGGACCGCACGGAATTCGATTATTCCGTGCGGTCCACTTAACGCGACCGCACGGGATAAGCGATCTGCCCATTTTTTTATGTGCATATAAAATAGTATTTTATATGTTGGTTTATTATTTTATGTGAATATATTACCTTATCTCTCCCCTCTCTCTCTCCGTCTCTCTCACTCTCAGTAATAGTATACATACACATGGCTCGTATTAAAAATATTGAACGTAATTAATTATTTTTTCATGGAATTAAGATATTAAATTTGTACGCATGCATCACATATGTATATAATATACGTATCATCGCGTATCGCAATTTACAGAAGTTTAAAAAAGCACATAAAATATATCCTTAATTAGAAATATTTGTACTAACTAGCTACTATACAAATGTTCTTTTTCCCACTCTCTAAGTCGTTTGAAGGTATCCTCCGTCGCAAGCTGGCTCTCCGGATCGTAGAAATCGCCCAAATGGTTGCAGACATCGCGGCGGATGAAGCGGCAAATATTCCGACATTTCTTACATATACTTGTTTCACTCAAAATATTGAAGTATACAATTTTTTTCAACATAGTGTTTTAAGCAACCACCACAGACTAATTTATGCGGATACTACGTATGCGAGATGCTTAGACTCAACGGGAGATACACTACAAAGTTTGAAGAAGTAAGTCGAGAGAAAATATCTTTTCACACATTATAAGATCTTTTATAACTTTCCTAACTATAACAATGTGTATTCCTTCTGAAACAGATCCCGTCCGTTCCAGTTGTAGCGAACCGGTTCGACGATCGAACCATACTAAACTTGTGTGCAGATATTTGCCGCTTCATCCGCCGCGATGTCTGCAACCATTTGGGCGATTTCTACGATCCGGAGAGCCAGCTTGCGACGGAGGATACCTTCAAACGACTTAGAGAGTGGGAAAAAGAACATATGTATAGTAGCTAGTACAAATATTTCTAATTAAGGATATATTTTATGTGGTTTTTTAAACTTCTGTAAATTGTGAGACGCGATGATACGTATATATATACATATGTCATGCATGCGTACAAATTTAATATCTTAATTCCATGAAAAAATAATTAATTACGTTCAATTCTTAATACGTGCGATGTGTATG